>VWZL01005275.1:296743-317804 GCA_013396915.1 Stercorarius parasiticus | reverse complement strand
TTTTTTTTTTTTTTACCTGTATTGCATTCCCCTAATTCTCCAGTAGATAACTTAACAAAGGGGGGCTCTAAACTCTCTGAAGCTACTTCAACAGATTTGTGCTTAGGCTACCAGAAAGTAAATATTTTAACTGAGAACAAAGCCAAAAAAGACCGACCCCGTGCCCTATCTTTACCCTCCAAGTATCATTTCTAAAAGTGATCATGTCTTAATTTTTTGCTGATAGTTATGCAAATGTGGCCTCTATATTCTGCTAAGAGGAAAGGACAAATTTCTTTCAGTCAACCACAAATTCAGTCAAGCATCCTTGAGTGGAAAGTTTGCTCATGCTCGTTTAAGAGTTTGCACGTTGCTTGGTGTGTGTGAAGGGAGGAGGAATAGAAAGGGGAAGGAAAAAGGAGAAATTAACTAGATAGAGTGGAAAAATCCAAGGAAAATGTATCAGCAGGAAGACTTGATATAGAAAGAGAAGCGAAGAGAAGAGAAGAGAAGAGAAGAGAAGAGAAGAGAAGAGAAGAGAAGAGAAGAGAAGAGAAGAGATCTATATTTTACTGAGAAAGCACCTTTTAGTGTCAGTCTACAAGCCTTCTTTTAGCTAGGATAACATATTTCTTCAATGACAAAAGGGAAAATTGAATCCTCTTTGGAAGAAAAAAAATCCCAGTTTAAATTACAGGGGAAAGGTCTGTGAACTCAATCTCATTTTTTGAACCCAAAATAAATAATTTGAGTGGTTATCAAATATATCCAAGTTCCTCTGGGTTTGCCCAATCCTAGTCCTCCTCTGGCTGCTTCTGTACTTGTGTTTCCTTCTAAAATACATCAAAGGTATGTCTGAGCTAAAACACATCAAACAGCAGCAACCTCTGGAACCAGAGAAAATGTGAAAGTGAGGAATGCAGAGAAGAGCATGGTAATCATGTTGAGTACAGAGGGATGAGACTTCTAAGGAACGATGCCCAGTGGACTGCTTGGTTTACCATAATGATGATGCTATCTGTGTGTTTGCCTTGCATTTTCTCCCTAGAAATGACTATAATTTGTTTCTGTGATTCTCATCTGAAGCTGCTGGAAATCACTGATGCCCCATTTCTCACTAGCTCTCAGGAAATCTGCTTTTCCCAGACAGAGCACTTTAGGTGGGTAGTCAGGAGGATAATGGAACAGTTACATTACTCCGGTGGTTTTCATTGCGAGAGACTGCTTGGAAGCAGCAAAAGGCTTTCTGATTTTTCCTGGTGCATCTAGCCAGCCCGTGGCTTCTGTTTGTGGTGGTACAGGGGACAGCTGGGATGGACAACCCTTCAGGCTGCAGATATCAATCACATTAATTTTTGCATCCCATTGAATTCAAGTTTCCTACAATAAAAAAACACAGCGTGGGAGGAGGGCAAGCAGCAACTTGGTACCTACCCCATGCAGCAGATGGAAGATAAGGATGGCAGCTACGTTGCTCCAGTTCAAATGAAGGCAGAATGTGAGCAGGAATTCAGTGTGAAATATCAAGCTTGGAGGTCACCGAAGGCACTGTGTCGTTTTCTTTGTGGTCCTTTCTCATTCATGTGTTGCTTTGGTGTCTGGCCGCAGGAAGAATAGGGCAAAACCAGCAAGATAAAGTGTAAAGCACTTCGTTTCTGAGCCATCTTACTGTTTATATGGCTTTTATATAGTAAGAACTTGTACCGCCAAGTAGAAGTTGTGACTGTTACGTGACCTATAAGCTACACATGTAATGGGAACCCTTCCAGCTCCTGCCAACCTGCAGGCTGGTGTGTGAACACCGGTTTCACACTGAAACCCCAATGTTTACCAGCATATCTGCTTCCGCGCTGATAGACCATGCTGGCCATCTTTGACAGTTTAAGCTTGCTGAGATGAGGAGGAGTAAGGCTAAATCAGAACAGCAGTAACTATAAAACATATTAAAAGAAACAGTGTGCCAATGGAGATGCGACCACAACACAAATCGGATGGCAGTGCTGAGGTTGGTATCAGGGGAGGGAACACTTAAAGAGCTGTTACCTTCTGCCCCCCTTTCCCTCTAAATCCAAATATTCTAGAACTGCAAGACTTTTGTTGTGTTTGTAGTCAGAGAATGAGCATTACCTGTACTTCCGTTGCAATTAATTTGCTGGGTGTGGAAAAAGATACAGTATCCTCGCCACCATCTCTCCCGCTGCCTAACCCCAAACCCTGAGCTAAGGATGCTAATTGCCAGAGTGGACACCCAAGTTCTGTTCAAGCAAATTAAAAGTTTTGGTTTTATGAGGACAGCATGTATTTGCAAAAATTATCATCCTATCGTGTTTCGTTATCACAGTTTTAACTGCAAATGTGCTGAAATAATTCAAAGAAAAGGTTTCTGATGTTTCCACACCTAATTCCTTTCCCAATTTCTGTGCCACTAGCTTTTTTCGCAGAACTATTTTGTCCCAAACCGGAACAAAATCAAATGCCAACTGCAAGATTTCTTTCTCTTGCTGAGGCAGAAATGCCTTTTTCCGTTCACCTTCAGCAGTACGCGGTATCAGGATAGCGCAGCTGTTTTGCAGCCGCCAGCTCATGCAAAGGAGCCGGAGAACAGAAGAAGCTGGGGGGGATCGTGACTGCTCTTTGGTGTTCCTTTCCCAGTGAACCCCTCCTCACATTAGCAATAATATTTCCTAGCAACAAAGAAAGATACTTGTGCAGTGCTAGTTAGGGAAAAAAAAAGGTGTATTTCAAGGTAGGTCAGGCAAAAAGCAGTGTTTCAGATGTGACAGATGAGCTAAACCCAGGCATTTAGCAAAAAGAAAGGACTAGCCATGAGTAAGAAATGCTGTTGAAATCTCTTGAAAATGTGTATTACTGTCAGGTCTGTAGATCTTATCTCTCTCCCTTAGGCTCCAGCAAGAGGCAGAGACGGGTATTTTGGTCACCATGTTAAGAACAATGTTTAAACAATATCAACTGGCTAAATGAGCAATGTGTTATTCTGCTTTTGTAGATTCATAATTCTACAGAATCCTGGTTCTGACTTTTTATTTCTTACTGTAATAACCTTTTAATTAATCCTCCAAAATGTGGGTGATGCTGTGATGGCTCTCCTATAATGTGTTGTTCCTTTTCTCCTTTATGAAACACTTCTTTTCCCCAAATTTGAGTGACTTTACTCTTAAAGGAGTGCAGAAAAATGTATCTCCAGACTTCAGTGCTCTAGGAGATAGTTTGCTGTCATCAAGGGCTGTACTTTACCGGAAATATTTCAGACTTGTCTTAAGGGCTAGACTTCGTTAGGTAAGGATAATCCTCTAGGGGAGCGGGTTCTCTTCAGCCACATGGATGACAATATTCTGGATGGCTGAATGGAGATAAAGTAAAAAAGGACCAATGTTTTCCACAGCTGCCAAAGATCCATTTCTTTTCTTTCTTTTTACGCTCAGAACTGTGGAGGGCTGTTCACAGAGTGATGTAGGAACTAGGAACTATGCACAAATTTTACCTCTTTGCAGAAGCAATTTGACAGCCTATATGTCAGCAGAGATGTGGATGCACGGAGCTTTTCCCTTTTGCCACATGTTCTCCGTTTCCTGTAACGTGGACACCAAGGTTGTTCTGCGTGGTCAAGTAGAAAAATCCAGGAAGAGTGGGATGCGAAGGCCACAGCAGGATGAAGCAGTCAGCCTGGCGTTACATCGCAGGAAAGCTGTGGAAATAGGAGCAGCTCTGATCCCTCAGCAGGTCCCCATACAAAGATCATCAACTGGACCTTACAGCCCAGAGACAGCTCCAGGTTCCAGCTCGATGGGCTACACTGGATCCTCGGGCTGTATGTACATCTCATTGCATCTAATTAGCTCGTCTGGTTTAAGACCAAACTCTTCCCCCAACCCACTGCAAGCACGATCCTTCTTGCAGATGAAGAAAGTTCCTTTCTGCTGTTCACTGAAGAAGCTGTACGCTGCAAAGCTCATTATAGAAAAGGTCTTCTTCTGACTGAAGAGAACAACAGAAGCTAAACCATCCTGCTAATTAATTTTCCATGGCCAGATAAGCTGCCAACCCCTATCTGAAGCCATTTGTCCCTTAGTCTGTAATGGCTCTGCACACTCAGGAACTTTCAGCCGGTAGAGCTATGATAAATAGAGGCAGGTAATGGCAGTGCAGATATAGGCTGCATTACTGGAAGTCTACTCTCTATTAGCTGCAGGATGACTCCTGGTGAACCCGAGGTTTAGTGGCAAATATCTTTTTTCAGCAGTTGTTTCCCCAGACAACTCAAGTACATGCACCCTGAACTGAATTGCTGGTTTTGTCCTGCCTGTGAATAAGCATCTGAATTCCATTCGAAAACGAATTAAGTATCGTGGGCTTTGACTGCTGCTGCTGAGGACCATACTCTCAAAAATTCAAACCCTGGCCTCGTTTCTGCTACTAGAAAAAAAAAAGGGAGTCAAAGCCAAAGGCTTCAGGCAACTTTCAATATTTGTAAACATCTCCAAAGCTGAACTACTTGAGCTTTAGGATTCAGGGAAGCTTTAAAGACTATGGAGGAATCTGAATTTTAATTTAGTAATCATAGCTGGAGCCAGTGTTCCAGCTTAGAGCAGCTCAGAACTTCCTATTACAAGATCTGCTTTCAGCTGTTTACAACTTGAAGAAGTTTTGAGAATTTGAATTGCAGGCTTTTTGAATGAATTCGGTGTTTCTAGAAAAGCGTCTGTTAAATTGGTGTAAAACTCAGACTGAGAATGAAATAAGAGAAAAAGTACATCGTTAAAGAAATCCTCATTTGCTTCCAAATTCAAAANGGGAGGTAAGAGGGAGGCGCCGTCTCCCTGCCATTATTCCTGGGAAAAAATCCAACAAGACAAAACAGGAACATAAGAGAATGTGAACCTCAGGGGTGAAAAAATCCATTAACAGAACTGCTAGAATCTGACAACTAAGTTTGCTGAAGGGTCTGTCCCAACGTGCCAGTCATGTTCTTTGGAGTTGAAGAAGACTCTAGAGATTATTCTCTTTACCCAGGGTGTCACGGGCAAAGCAGCCTTGATTTGGGGAATTTTTACTTAAATTATTTTATTGCCAGTCAACACAAACTTCTCATCAGTGATTTGCGTATTGAGAAAAAGAAAGCATCAACAGTTAAAAAAGCACTTAAGTAAACACCTTTCCTCCCCCAGCCTCAGATTATGACAAATGCCTCTTCTCCCTCTTCCCCAGTCTGAATTTTTCATGTTTTCACTCCAGGTTACACTCAGTCTGTCCCAAACCTTTGGTGAAGCAATGGGTGGTGAATTGAGGTTGTGTGGAACAGTGATTCTTACTGTCCCCACTCTGTCATGGTTCATCCATGGCCACAGTGCTGGCATGGGTTGTCCATGGTCGTGGTCTCTCGGGTGCCCCTGCCTCAGCACAGGTCTCTGTGGCCACAGTCCCTTCCAGGCTGTACCCTCGAGCATGGAGCACCACCACAAGCTCTTCCATGAGATGGTGTCTGTGCAAATGGAGCGATCAGTGATGTGAAACACCGCTGCCCAGAGCAGACAGCCAATGGAATGGGGATGGACTCCACATCGTTCATCGCCGTCGCTGGTGTTGAACGCCTGCTCCAAAAGGGGCTGAGACCTGGAATGTGCTTGATTTCACAGGTGAAGTACCAGTCACTGGTCCCCAGTTTCCAGATGGAGAGGGGCATCGGTGTTTCCCATGTTTCAGTTGCACCATGGCTTGGACACAGACAGCAGAAAAAAAGGACTTTGACCTCCTGTGCCTGCAGTGCAAGGGCTGCAGCTTGTGCTGTCAGTAAAAACCTAAGGTATCTGGCAAGCTGTGTCATCACCCTACAGCTCTGGCCTACGTAGAGGACGACAGCCCACTGCCGTTGCTTATTCTGTTATCTACTCTATGAACAGAGCAGAGGGAAAGTCCATGATGCCTGCAGGAATCACCTAGATGCTGCATGCCGGATTTTCAGCAGGTGGAGAGGAAGACACAGGGTTAGTCTTTTTTTGTCCTTTTTTTATAACTCACACACAACAAAAATGTATTGGATCTTTGTATGGCTTCAGGGGTGAGAATCACTTCCACCTTGGCTCTAAACAGGCTGTCTACTTCGATTCTCGTCTTTGAACAGTCATCATTCCTGATGCGGAGCAGACTCAGAGGCAGTCACACGTACTTTCTTTGCCACGTGCACAGTCTGAAAGCAGAAGTGGAGCTAGAGAGAAAAGGCAGAAAGAAATGGAGACTGGGAAGGGGGGAATACATCAGGACTCCACACTGCAGTGAACTGTAATCATTTTGGAAACAAGCTGCCGCCACACACCCCATTTTAAGAGCGGCAGTTCTTACCGAAAGGTCCTAGCAGTGCTGATTTGCATCTCAGCTCAGACCCTGGCAGCACCACCTATTTGGGAGAAGCCTGACAGTGACGGTGCATGTGCGCTGGGACGTGACGGGCTGTGCTTCTGTGGGCGAGTCCCTCGGGGCTTGTTAGAAGACTCAGCACTGTGTTCTTTTAACTGCCTGAGAGAGACAATAATCATTTTGCAGTGCCTGGTGCAGTGTCTTCCCGCTACTATAAAGTGCAATTTACAAACAAAAATACAAGAAAAGGGATTTTGGATGTTCTGGGCACTGTCCAGGGCCAATTAGAGAGCACCATTCTTTCTGGTCTACAGCTGCGAGTACAGTTTATAATAATTCACTGTATGTTGTTAAAAAGAAGTCGTTTTTTACACATCTGGCACTTTCATAGGCACTTACTGGCCTGTAGAAAATGTAATTAAGCAGGATTCCTGCCTGTTGTTTCTTACACAAGACCTTTCTGTTCCGGTGCTGCTGTTAACTTCATCAAGAGGCAGGCACTAAATATAATGTCGAACCAGAATTTGTCTTCAAGAAAAGCCATGCAGTCCGCAAAGCTTCTTGCTTTTGTCTTGCTCCAGCCCCTAGCTGTACGTGCCCCTTCTCACACCAGCCGCCCGGTCTCCCACCCCACTTCCTGGGTGGAGCGGTTGCAGCGAGTCAGGATTTAACAAAACTCCACTATTAGGAGAAGAGGGTGGAGGGTGGGGATGGAGAGTCTCCTGGGAGCCGGTAATGGCATGCAAAGCCTTTCATCTCTAGGTTTCTAGGCCAAATGAGCTGTAGTGACCCAAAGTCCTTTGGAATAAAGCAGGTCTCTTTTATTTTAATTTGTAATAAATAAGGAGACAATCTGACCTGATTTTTTCAAAGGGGTAAGTGTGTGTATGCCCCGTTGGGAGTTCCTCTGAAAATCAACAGCTTGTCTATGAGTGAAAAGGGCAGCTCTCCTCCCCGGCTGACTTTGAAGCTTCCCGGGGAGCCCCATCTTCAGCCAGGGCATCCCTTCTCCGAAAGCGTCGGGACAGGGTCTTGCCCTGGCCCTGCCCAACCCCCCTCGCCCTCTTCTCATCAACTCCACCGCCCTGCTGACTCATTCCAGCAAGTTTTCCAAAAAGGAGATATTTCCAAATAATGACTGACTTCAAGAGTGTGTTTACAGGAGAGATATTTGTAACATCTTGTCATCTAAGCAGGTTTGTCAAGCGTCACACGGTGAATGTGAACAGGCGGCTTTCTCCCTCCTAGAACAACTCTGGAAGTCACTTCGAAGTATATCATTTAAATAGCTATTCACTGGCAGCAACACCCCAGTTTCGTTCAGCTGTAAAAAAAAGCATCATTCAGTTACATCTGTTTATAACAGCGTACGACAGCCCTGACTGATGAAGTGCCATGTGGTATTTTCAGCCATTTACCTCGTCACTGTTTTTCCCTTTCAGCGTCAACAACTTTTTTCTTACTTCTTGTAGGCTGCTGTCTTAGGACATCTTCTCTTTGTGAATTAGGGAAAAACTTGATCTGGTCTCCAGGCTATGTTAAATGTCTAGAATTCTGGAATTTTATGGACAAACTGTGTGGGGGAAAGAAAAAAAATACAAATTAGTTCCTTTTTTTTTTTTCTCCCAGTGGCAGATTGGCAGGATTTCCTTTCCACCTGTCCTACAGCAAGGAAGACTCCTTATCTCAGCAGTTTTGCTGTTGATAATCAACAGGAAATATCACCACAGTTTTATTTGGAGCCTGACAATAGTAGGACATCTGGTATTAACAGAAGCTGTTAACCGTATTCAAAACCTAACTATAGCATGACAGCAAGAAACTTATGTAAGATTACTTGTCACTTTGAGTTGCAAGTACAGTAGAGTACACGCTTACACAATGGTTTGTATGGTTTTTGCGTGTGTGGTTTCTAAGATTTACACTTGCTCTCTACACCAGTCTCTGCACTGGTTGGCCTCAAACCCTTCCCTTCCTCCATCCCTCACCCCAGTGCCTGCATCCCACCCCGGGGGAGTGCGGTCCTGCTGCTTCCCTGCTTTTTTTTGGATGCTGCACGTCAGACACACACAGAAAATATCACCCCTAAATCCACCAAACAGCCAGCAGAGGTTGCCGTGCCGGGGCAGCACCCTGTGGAAGACACGCTTTCTGCCGGCAGCCCAGCGATGCTCTGCCATTAATGTGGCAGCGGATTTTCGGCCGCAGGAGTGACCGTGTCTGTGGGCCGTGGAGAGGAGAGGTATCGGTGTCCACCAGGGATTGGCAATGCGGTAACAGCCCGGGACAAGGCAGTGAAAAATAACAAAGCGTGGGGCAAATTGAGTTCAGCTGTGGCAACGTGTACTAACAGTGCAAGGCAGTACTTTGAATTCTAGGGATCTTGAGTTGCCTGTGTATTTATAAAGCCAGAATAATTATTTAATAGTTCTACCATTAATGCTTTCGTACCAAAATTGGAATGTGCTGTGAATGCTTTGGGGGTATAGACTAATGGTATTAAAAGGACCAACAGGGCCAAATTCTCTTCTGGGCTATATTTGTGCAATGTTAATGACTTCTATAATTAAAGGCATAGTATGAGCCTATGTCTCTCAAGTATTTAGGTACAAATCCTCCTCTTCTCACCCACGCAATTAGTTCTACTTAAGGCTGTAAGAACAGAGAGGCAAATGGGCAATCTTGGAAATGAAGAGAACTGCACTAGAAATGACGAGGCATAGAGAAGGAGACCTCAGATCCCATTATCTGAACTCATTTTATTAAGGGCATATTTGTACAGTATTTGTAATTCCCTTAGAATCGCCTACCCATTGCCGAGGAATGTCTGCAGAGCAATTATGTTATCGCAGATGCTAATGCGACCTTGGGGAGGGAGGGAACCAGAAATTGCGCAGTTGTGAAGAGAAAATCTCAGATTTTAATGATGGTTAATGAACGCCGGCATGGCACCTTTGTGTTTCCACCTTTCTTATCATGGAAGCTTGTTCCATATGGAGCTGGAAAATCAGTGGGTCTATATGTTTGCCTGCTGGTGAGCTATAATGTTGCAGCTGTTAACAAATGAGTTGTTCTCTACCCAGTTAAATTAGGCCTAATCCTTCTTTGCTCTGTCTGTGCCAGGTCTTTTTTTTGCTGGATCTCAGCTGAGGCTGAGACAAAGGAGACTTGAGGTATTTATGCGTTTTTCACTCCCAAGGCTCTGAAAATTAAAAATGAGTTGTCACTGGCCCAAGCCCCATGAAAGCTGAGAATTTCAATCGATATTTCTGCCCCATTTCACTGCAGAGAGTGGGATGTAATTATTACAAATGTCATGGTAACAAACTTGGTAGTTTTCACAGTGACAGTTGCCACTGCAGAAATAGCACAACACAGAACAAAAATTACCTGTCAAGCATCTCATTATGTTCATCCAAATCGCGCTTGTTCAATTCACCATTGGGCTGCACCTGACACAACACTTCCAAATGCTCCTACAGATTACCCGTGTCTACCTGTCTCGGGCTGTAGACATCCTCCCACAGCCCATCTGAGCCGCTGGCACTGAGGTCCCCAAGGTCTAGAGGGATTTCAGTGCCTCCACAGCAAATATCTCGCTCCCAGTGCGAGCCCATACTCTTGCTATAGGGTCTGGAGAGAGTAAGGACCTTAAAGAGATAGTAGGGTTGAGCACGGCATTGTGTGAAGGTGGCTGAGAGGAGACACATTGTATCCTGACATTCCCTGGAGCTGAAGTGTCCTGGGTTATAGCCTGCCCTTCACAGCGTAGGTGTGACTGTTATGCTAAAATTGTAACCCAAGAGTCAGTGTTTTCATTCAGGAAGCAGGAAATTTCCCTGTTTCCCCTGATCTAGTGCTTTCCAGCACCCCGGGAAGCACCTCCGACTTGTTCCAGGCTGGGGAAATAGAAAAGCAGATGGGCATGCAGGCAGGCAAGCAGACACTCGGTCTCTCTCCTGGTGAACCTGAGCTATTGTGTGACGGAGAATTCAGGATTCATCAGGCCAGAGAGACTAAGACAATTTAACATATGTGAGTATTTTAAGTTCACGGCGAAGTGACCTTGGACTACGGTGTCTCACGGGGATGGCTGAGCGCGTACTCTTTTGAACTAAAGTGGAACTGAGGTGCCCTAAACCACTGGAGGGACAGTGGCATTGAACCTGCCGGTGACAGAAGTGACTGGCAGGTGGTGTTCCCTGAATGACAGTGCACCGGCCATAGATGCCTGCCAGCAGAGCCAGCCTGGGAGGAGGAAACATCCCCCAGGGCTAACCTCATTTTCTCTTCTTTGTGGTTTTGGTCCTAATGCAGACAGTGACATTTCTCCGCCTTTTGGACTTTAAGTTCCTGAGATGATTCATTCTGTTCTTTTTGCTTCAAAATAACCCAATAAATACATTACAGAATAGGCCTTTTATCTTATAATGGATAGGACTTTGATTAGATCACAAAATGCAAACGAAACATTGCACGAATCCTTTAGTGCTTCTCCTGAAGGGAAGGGTCTGATGTACACAAATGCCGGGCTATTAAGCAATCTTTTTCCAGACCGTAACTCACAAGGGGGAGTCATATGTCTACTCTTTGGATCTTATACAGTAAGTTACTCTGAGCTTTAGCACCTTAAGCAAAGCACTGCTGAAGAATATTTGCTATCATTTGCAACCCACAAAACCAGGAGGGTGGAGGAAGCAACAAAGTTAGCTAAGGTAACAGTTGCAAATTCACAGGGACAATCTTCATTGAAAAAAAAATAATTAAATACGATGCCTTTCACTGGTTCTCTTAGAAAAAACCCTCTTTGAGGAAAGGAATTTCAAAATGGTCAAGTGGTTGGGTTTGAGCCAAACCATCATTGATTTCAATCATTTTCTTTTTCTCGAGTACAAGAAAACTGCTCCAAATAAAATAAGAAAAAACCTTTCACCCTACCAAAAATTTGAAGCTTTTCCATCTCCCATTTTCACTAGGACGACAGATGACGCAAATGCAGCCATGAGGATGCCCCGTTGCATTCACTAGCAAGAAAGTCCCTGCCACTTTCCAGAACGACGTGCGGAGTTGAAGTCACGAGCTCCTATGTGTAACAGGCCAATCTGTGTCTAGCGTGCGCTGGTATAAATTTATACCATAGGAGAATTTTGCTCAAGATACGATTCAAGCAGCTAAGAATGAACAAAGTAACCTACAAAACTGCTATTGATTTCCCAAAGGGGTGCTTGCAATAGGAGATCAGTTGGCAGCATGCAGAATTAGGGCTTTAGTTGCTCCTAAACCAAAACAAGGTGGAACTATATTTTTAGCCTTTCACAGTGCTGTTCACTATTGGAGAAATGCTGGGATGGCTGCCTAGAAATTGGTGCAGCAGATCCTTCTGGCCTGAGTTACTGACCATACCTCAAGAGAGAGCATTTAAGAACCAGATGTGTTTCACTTCTATTTTTTATTTGGTGATTAATTATTTTGCCAATGCTGAACCTGAAAAGAGCAAAATTCCACCCGCTCTCCAAAAAGAGCAGCTAGGGGATTTTTTTGTTTTCACAGTTTTAAAAAAAGGAATGTTCTTTCATTTCCCTAGCACTTTTATTAGTGTTTTCATGGACATCTGGAGGTGTGAGATTCTCCCTGTTTTCCACCTTATGTCTCCATCCCTCCTCTTTTTTTCATTTAACTAAATAAGAGGGGCTGAAACAAGGAAATACCAAAACTGGTTTGTTTTTGTTTTTTTTTTTTTAAGTTTACTATTTTGGTCCTTTGTTCTCTCCAAGATAAAATATTGCAAATTAAAAACCAAATTTATTATTATTATAAATATTTTTTCCCCTGAATTACAATGAGTCTTTTTGGCTGTTTTGCCTGCCAGGCTAATTCTACTGCAGCTGAAGAATGCATGTTGGTTTTGGGCAGGCCACTCAGCAGATGAAAAAATAGTTTTAAATAAATAGAAAAAACTATTGGCAGAGAGAAACAATCTTGGTGGTTTCAACCAGTCACAAAACAATTTTCAGCCTTTGACCCTTCAGATCAGGAAACTCTGAGAAGCAGTCAAAACTGGTTTGTTTTCAGCTTTCTCCATCATTTATACCCAATCTCTTATCCACCCACAAGTTCACCCACTCCATTGCTAATAAAAACAGAACTCAATATCTTTGTCTCTTCGCCGTGTCTCTGTGCAGCCGATAGGCTCCCTGTTCCCCTGAAGCTGGAACGCTTCCTCGTATCCACAGAGATGGGCAAAGGGAATTATTATGCAATGTTGAACTGCTAAAGGAAGGAAGGAGGACACGCTGCCTGAGCTCAGGCAGAATGAGAAGGTGGAGATTAATGAGTCTGAGGGGGCTGAAGTCATCTCCTTGTGTGCTACCAGCATGGGGCATGTGCTCCTAGAAAAGGGAGGTGGTAACAGCCATGGAGCTGCATTTTCTTGCTGCCATGGCCCCTAGAAATTCTAATTTTATTACAGATATGAAATCCAAGTTGTGATAGTTGAAGTGTCCCTCGACTGGGTTAACATGAGAAGAATGTGGGGAAGGTTAGGGCTTGGGAGCTGGATGAGTTCTTTGAAGCCGGAGAAGGCAAAACGACTTTTTTTAATGGCTAATTTAAGGTCTTATCTCCATGCCCTTGGAGCCCTGTATTGGCTGAATTTGACCTAGGCTGCAGGATTTTGTCCTCTGAACTCTTCATGGGGTTTCAGTGGCATAGCAGGAATAAAAGGTTAAGAACAAAACAGGAGAACCAATATTTTTTCAGATGCTTGTGGATTTGACCTCAAAGAGAAGAATATCCAGAGTCACAATCCAGCTGGCAGATCTGTGCTCCTCCCCCTGTCCTGAAGTCTTTTCTGGGACATTTAGCCCAGGCTCCCACTGCGATGAGATTCAGAAGTAGCTTTACAAAGCTCAAAAGCCTCCTAGGAGGAAGGTCCTTTCTCTTTCGTTCTTATGAAAGCGCTGTGGTGTCCCTCTGATTGCTTTCCAGCAGACCCAGCCTCCAAAGCCTTCCCTCTGAGCAGAGAGGGGCACTTCTTTCACCTGACTGTCCTTTTGTGTTTGGAGAAAGCTGTGAAAAGAAGCCACTTGTAGAGCATGTTTGGTAATAGGATGTGTCTCTGCTGCTTTGTGGTATGCATTCTATAAATGGCTTTGCTATGGCATTTAATCAATTGTTTCAGCCGTTTATTACCTTGTATATCACAATGCAGTGGAGATAGTTGCTTAAGTTACCTTTATTGAATCTGAAGTAAATACACAGGATCCACTTAAAGTCCTCTTGGAAGGATATGCTTTGAATGCACTGAACCAAAACAGAGACAGTGAAACTCCCTGCCCAACAACAGAATGAATCTGTGTACCAAATTCAGCAGCTGGCTCTGTGCTTTGAATAATCTGTACCACTGCCTTCGGGCGCACCGTGAGTTGCACGAGCGTGTCTCAGCAGAGCAGAGGTCTTTGCCTTTGCTATTCATTCTTGGATGGCTCCGGTAAAGTAGAGTTACCAAAAACAATGCTGGGGACGCCGGCTTCATCCTACCTCAGTGACTGCAAGAAGCAAACGAAAATGGATGTCCCAGAGCTTCTGGAAAATGGTTGGAGAAGACCTGGCAGCAAGGACCAGTGAGCTCCAGCATCAGCAGCCTCACAGGAGGCAGAAAGTGGAGGAATCTGGAAGGCCATATATTTCCTTGGCTCCACTGATTTATCCTCAATTTGTCTTGGTCATATTTGACAGACACACAGGTGGCCCGTGGCCAATTAAGAATGAAGCGGAGATGTCACTATGCACCTTGACATAGGAAGGGATTGGAAAAGGCAAAAGGCACAGGGCATTCCTGGATGTAAAACCTGACTGGTGGCTTACCCACATGGGATGGAAACAGCCGCTTGGAGAGGATTTTTTTTCCCCAGAGAGAATCAAATTAGCTAGTGGCCAAAGCTCCTGACATCCCTGCAAGTCTGGCTCCAGCTCTAACCAAAACCTGATCCCTTGCAGGCAAACACACAAAATCAGGAGCTGACAACTGTTCACACAGAGATGTGGCATCAGACTTGGGGGGGACACAGAACTCAAGCAGCGCATCCAGTCCTTGCTCAAGCTCCTGTGGAGCTGCATATTAAGGGTATAGTAGATATCCTGCCCTCATCTGCGTTTTGAGCGAGGACCAGAATGCTCCGTTGTCCAGATTTATTGCCTCCATCAAATTTTTGTCCATATGCCTTAGGCAGAATCTCTGCCACAGCTGTGCACTGGCATAGCGTTGCTGGACACTGTGCTACACACATTTCTGCGCTCTGAGATAACGGCTGCAAGCTGTGGTCGGTTACAGAAAGCTACGGTAACTTGGTAAAGGGCTGCCTTCATGCCTGCTAAAGGCCTGTCAGGGGTCACAGAGGTAAAAGTGTCCTCCTGGAGTCTCTAGGGTGGTACATGATCTGGTACACCAGCAGCTCAGTTCTCTGAGTAAAAAAAACCTCTAAAATCAAGCAACTGGGATGTACCTGCTCTGTCTCAACAAGCCAGACCCAAGCACCCTCCACTGTGATCAGTCACTGGGGTTCCCACTACCCTCAAAGAATATCATGCTGAATATCATCCTGATGATTTTAGGTTCACAGCAGTGGCTAAGTAGGTGAAGTGGAAGCCTGGAGAAGTTTTGCGAATTAATCTGTTCCAGGCAGTGAGCAGAAGACGTGGGCTCCTCTCCCCTGCTGCTTGCGGAGCCTCTGAAGGCAGCGCGGCGGGCCGAGTGGTTCCGCTGTCGACCGCCCAGCCTCTCCCCGGCAGCAATGCAGAGAGCTGCTGTCATACTTAGTGGAGCATCTAATGTTTCCCCACCAGCCAGTAAGGCATTGGAGACAGAAATTCTGAGACGCCTCAAACTCTGGGGAACACTAGTCAGCAAGCTGCTGTCCAACGAGCGGCAGTAATCTGAAATAAATCACACAAGCCCAGCTTTTTCCAACCGAGGCTTATTATTCAAAAGGAAGGACACATCCAGGCAATGAGGCATGGTGTTGCTAAACACTTGGCTCAACATGGGTGTGAGTAAATACAGTAAAACACGTCCTGCTTCCCCCCAGAGTGAAGACTCAGTCAAGTTCTTAAGAGGTAAGAGCACAGGCCCTGTGGGCAGAGGCAGGGAAATTGCTTTCCTTTTCACTGTTAAAATTAGAGAAGATGGTCTCTGCCTGATCCACTCTCACACCACTTGGGTCACGGTTTTAAATGGCAGCTAGGAACTTTTCTGACTCAAAATCCTGCGAGATCCCATTTATTTTCCTGGAACAAAAGCTTCTTCTCCCATATTGCTTCTATTCAAAACTCAGGTCGTGGAAGCTACAGCCCTGCAGGGATGCAGGACCAGGGGGTATTCAGCAAGGTACCACATCTCCTCCAGGCCCCTGCTACAGAGAAGCCTGCCTGAAGCAAGGCGTTCTGATGGTGTTTTAGCACACAGTATCCCCTGGTCAAATAATGACATAATCCTGTTCTAGCATATCCTCCTCCCATGAGAACACCGTGTTGCGCGCTTGGTCCAGTAAAAGCGAGGGTCTGATGAGAAAAGCATATTCCCAACTCTCCCCAGTTTGCCTCCTTGAGAGGCAATTGTTACCTTACTGTTCTAGTCATCCATCTTTGGCACGTCGTTAATCAGTCATTACGGTACGCATTCACAAACAGCAGGGCACAAGGGCATTAAGAAAAGCTGGATTTTAATTTTTCATGTTTATCATGTTCATAGTTCTCCATGGCAGCAGGATGATTTCTTTCTGTTCATAAAAGACAATTGGGAAAATTAGTTGGTTTCAGTTTAACAAGGTAATGATCCAATTTAGCGGAGATCAAAGCAAGCAGTGTGGCAAATGCAGAATGGTGAAATTAAGTTACTTTATTAATGCACAATGCACTTCTCCATCTTGCAGCAGAATGATTGACTATCCATTAGGTTTACGTAGCTGTAATTAGCAATTATCAGCAATAGCCTCCTCTCTGTAGGCAAGTAAAGGTCTGGATCATGTTCCTACTTCCCGACAGCCTTCCGCCTTGTAAAATCGTATGCAATGTAGGAGTACAACATAGTGGCCAATTCTAGAAAGGGCCTCATCTTTACCTGTGCCTTCTTTTTCTGATTGATGCGTCATAATACAATGAAAAAATATGCACGTGTTAATGAACTTCACTGCCATGCCGATGGATAATTTGATGACTGGTAGTACTCTCAAATTTAGAGAAACTCAGAAAAAAATACATTTTCCTCATCCATTTTGGTGATTCGTCTATCAGCCAATAACCCCTCCTCGTAAGTCATTAGTAGCAAAATTGACAGTAACCATTCTGTAAACAAAATGATCGACAGAGGAGGTGGAGTCTTTCACAAGCTTTAACTGGTATCTGACAGTGTGAGAAGGATTTAGATTCAGATTAGTGCCTAATCTGCGTATATTGTCTTGTTACCTTCCGAGACAATTCTATGATCATTAAGTTCTCTGATGACAATTATGTCACTTTATTCATTTTTTTTCCTCCTTTGATCTTCATAAATGTAGAAGAATAGGATATTTATTTATGTAGTATTCATCTGTTCCTGTTCCTTATTCCTCATTCAGACTGATAAACCTACAGTCATCTGAAACATGCCGAAGTATTTATTTTTTTTCGACAGAAGCTCCGTGAATTTTACCCTGCATAGTGGTTTGTGTATTTATGCATATGCCTGTTCATTTCTTTGCCTGTCCTCTCTGAATGACTTTTGATCTTGCTGTCTGACTTAAACCAAATTTGACAGCTGGGAAAATTCTTAAATATATTGAGTTCTTACAAGTCCTTTGAAAGTAGGTTGTCATAGAGAGTAAAGAGATGCTATTAGCAGAGAGAAGCTGCCGTTTCAACTCCTACCAGATGTCAAACAATCTACAAGAAACAACAATGTAAGAAAAAGTTTAATTTAGCATTTACATCTTGTTAGACACCAGAGAATCTAGAAGACACGTGTCCATAACAAACAAGGCTTCCTGAATTGCTTCACTTAGGTTATGTAGCTCTGATAGTTCATCCTTGAATAAACAAACAAATATTGCTTTCGCTGACTGGGGATGATCTGATAGAAAATTGTGAAAAAAAAGCTAGCTCAAAATGGAAGGTCACAAGGGGCAAAAAGAAGGAAAACAGATCAATTCTGGGAGCTTCATGCAGCCACTGGTGCATGCTGCACGGGCTGTGAGCGAGGGCAATGGCAGCTGACTGCTGTGCGAGTCCTGCGTGCTTGGCGTTGTGGCCGTGGCTCTCATCATCACTGCCACCACCCTGGGCACGTAAGGAGCTGGTCAAACGGCACTACTTCCTACCTTGGAGTTGTTTTTTCCATCTTCTGTAACAAAATATAATAGCCCCACTGAATGTCTCATTAGGAAACAGAGTGCATATCCAGGCTGCTTATTGCCATCACCCTAAACACCTTTAGTCGGACTATTTTGGGGTGTTGCTAAATAATGGCTTAAACATTCAACTTCTTTCCTGCCTGTACTCTTGCAAGTAGCTGGGCCCATCAAAAACTTGTCGATACTTATTCCCTATTTCACCTATGTATCGTATACACAGAGTTACACTAAAACCAGTTTGAGTCATTGGGCAAATGTGGGGTTTTGGGGTTTGAATTTGCAATTTTGTTTTTAACATTTTAAGTTATACCTTTGCAAATGCGCAGACATGCATCTGAATTCACATATGTGTCCTTCTAGAGACACAGATACACTCCTCCTATGTGAAAATAGGAACGAGTATAAGTATCTGTCTAATCTGCCAATAGATTATTTTGTACATTCCTTTTGGAAGACGCATCAGGTAAAAATTAAAAATATTAGTTTTGTTACTAAATATTAAGCTACAAGCAAACGCTTGCCGAGTAGGGAGTCTTACAGTTTAACTTGATTTTCCATGCTTGATGACCGTATTGTTTAGTATTTAGTGAGCTGCACTTGACATCAGGCATGCTATTTACATTTAGTCAAACAGTTTGAAAGTTACTAAATCGGCCGGGTGTCTCAAAAATGCGCATGGCTTTTCCCCACACAAACCTGTCCGTCTTAGCGAATCTGTTATCAGAGCAATTATTGGCTTTATCTGCACTGAGGAGCTGTCAGAAGCAGAGTCCTGGTAGACAATTTATTTACTCTGCCAAGATAAAATGACTGATGTCCCTGTGCATGGGGACTTGGCGTTTCCTCTGGGCACTGCAATTTGGGAAAGATTTGAGTTTCTGCCTTATGCTGGAGCTTCTCCTCTTGCCGTGCTTCGTTGCCTTCTTGCCAGAGTTGCTGGGGAAGGTCTCTGCACTACCTTCTTTGAGAACTCTGTCCATCCTGACCAGCGTGACATGAGTCACATGTAGGACACTGATGACAACAGTGAAACTGAAATAAATACCCAGTCAGGCAGTGGGATTTCACTCAGACCGTAAAAGTATGTATCACGGATAATGGAAAATATTCTAGAATTTCTATTTACAAAGACACGCATGCCGTATCCTAACAGCATACATCAGTAAATACACTTGATGACTAGTAAGGATTCAGAGGATGTTTGGGTGGTGGAAGTAGATCTCCTCCAGGAAGAGGTTTTGACAATTTAAGTAACTGCTTTGCCCTCTCAAAGCAGGCAATCTGCAAGATGTGAGAGCACGATGAAGAACCCTATTTAAAATTAACAATCCCAGTCCTAAAAGATACTTCATGAAATTAACATCATGATAGATGATGACAGAAGAAAAAGACTCAGGAGAGGCTTGCTTCCTCTTATAGTTGCTACCACATAAGTGAGATAAGCAAGACTCGATTCCCCTCTGGGAGACAGATGACATTCTTGCCACTGAGGCCATGACTGAACATCTCTCCCAAGGGGCTCCTTCTCTCATAGCAGGTAGAAGCGCAGATCTCCCACAGCAGTACACAATTTACTCTCTGACGTCAGGGTTAGCATGGCAGGTGGCAGTTCAGGCATGTTCCAGCAGAACAGGACATTGCTTTTGTCATGATAAGAAAGAACATTTGTAGTTGGCTCTCAGTTCACTTCTCACTTTTTTTTTCTGCATTCAAGGACAGTTACAAGGGATTCACTTATGTCACTAAAATTTCTCTAATATGCCATGCAAGAAAACTAAAAAATCTAACATGCCTAGCTGAATCATATTCTATCAAATGCATTATCATCTTTTGAAAAGACAATAGCCCTCCTCCTCTCCGGAGAGATGACATTTCAGCTCCAGGTGAGGCAATTACGGAGCTGATTGCAGGGGATGGAAAATGCTGTATCAACTCCCTGATTAAGAACTTGATTTGTATTTATTTGTATTTGATATGTGTTTTATTTAGCTTTTCCATAACTAAATGCAATTGACACTCCATTGGGAGGTTTCACATGAACAAACACTCTTTCATTGTTGTCTTGGGTAGATGCCATTAATAGGAAATATTAGAGCCTTTCATTTTTCAATTGGGAATTGGAGTGTGATTTTTAGTGCTGCCTCATAAAAATGACTGCATTCATTTTCAGGCATGAAAAGATTTTGGATCCAGGCAATATATGTGTTTAAAGGAACACACAGGAATCTTTCCAGCACTTCTGAAATCTGTGGTATTTTTCCATTCACAGTGTTGTATCGCTGTTACATCCATCTATTACTCATTCCCTGGATAGTCCTTGCAATTGCTTTGCTAGCTAAGCTTCTTCCCTGTTAACTGCAAAGATCATGAGTCTGAGTTAAAATGTCTCTTCTTTACTGCCAACCTTTTTAATCTGTAAAGCAGCAACCCTGAGTGAATGGTTAACTGGTCAACGTAGTCTTTGTGTCACAAACGCACAAAACCATCTGAACAGGTGTCTGATTTCTGGTTTGGATGCCTGTGCCTTGAGTCTGTGCATTTTAAGGTTTCCTCACCCTAGACACTGGAAGGATGCTGTGCATTTGCTTCTACATGGTCTCCTGTGGGACGGGCATCCAAAGTGGTCATCCCTTTATTCTGCACTTCTTGCATTTCCTTGTGTATCCTAAATGCCTTATCAGTCAGGTTAGAAACACTAGTAGCTCCATAAATTTCACCGTAACAACTTCAAAATATTAATTCAAATGTATAATATGTCTGTTGATTCCCCAAATCTTCATATTTTGTGGGGAAAAGGGAGCTGTAGAAGGCAACCTACCAGGGTGGAGCGCAGTGGAAGCTGCTGCTTCCACTGGCCGTCGGGAATGCTGCAGTGACATGGCTCGGAAACTGCTCCAGATTAGGAGACTGCAGGAGCAACGCTGCATCACAGTCACGCCTCATAAAGATCCTCATCCTAATCCAGACTAGCCGAGAAGAAAGCACATGTGCTGTGCAGAGTATGTGTGGACCATATAGGTAAATAGACTGGTATGATTAGAATAATGATAGGAGCAGAGATTGTCAGGATGTCCGTCAGCTACTTCCACGGCTGTAGCTGCAAGTGATTGAGTGAATTCATTAGCATTCCTTTCGGCTATTGGGATTTTAGATCTCTGCACTTAAAGAAAGGACAGGTTTTGTGTCCTTTGTTTATCCACCGACATCCCTGGTGAGCTGTGCGCTCACTACGGCGCAAGGACTGATGGAGTCCACATGGGCCCGCACAAACATCTGACCTAAAAGTAACTCATTGTTTTTACTGACCGGGGCGGGGTGGGGTGGGG
>VWZL01005275.1:203820-296731 GCA_013396915.1 Stercorarius parasiticus | reverse complement strand
GGGGGGGTAGAGCTGGAAGTGTGCCGATCTACCCACTAATTAGCAATGCTAATTTGTGGGGCTTCAGGCTGGCCCTGCCTGGCCGTTGTGGTAGCAAATAAAACAGCCAGCCTTAGCTCTTCCTCTAGGGCTGAGAGGGGTACAAAATATGCTTTGAAGATGATGATGGCAATGACATTTTGCAGGAAAAATGTACATAACAGAGGATATTACTTACATTTTTCATGATCACAGATACCTCAGCATCATCAGCTGTACTGTTTTGAAGCCATCTCTTCTGGCTGTCACTGCTCCTTCTCCATCAGTGTGTCCGTTACATTGTCAGTGCTTTGGGACATTTTCCCCTCAATACTTTGATCTCCACTACTTCAAAATGCTTCTGTTTCTGTCCCTCATCTCTTTTTCTGACTTCTACAGATCTTTTGCAATATTTTTGTCATCTCTAAAGTTTGATAGGCTTCCAAGGCAGCACCATCTGCCTATTTAACTAATATGCTTCTCATGCCTTCTTCCTGATCACTAAAGGTGATGTTAAATAAGAACAATCTTAAGACAGATTCCTCTGCTATCTTTTTTAGCTACATCTGACAATTTGATGCTTCAAAAATCTATCGTTAGCCGTTGTTTACCATCAGTCAGCCAATTTTCTGGCCAGATACGGTGCTCATATCCAGTTCTGTTGAAATTATTTTTTTCGGGGCAATTTATATTCAGTGCAGAAGAAAATTAATCCTGTGGAGATTGGTGTGATGAATTGTTCTCCGCTCATGCTTATCCTCTCCACTGATAATGGAACAAGCTCTATATCCCACCTTAACTCCATAAAAATTTGTTAGGTTGATATAAATGTCTATTTCTCTCCTACTTATCTAAGATACTCCATGGCCATTTTTTTCCTGATTTACTTGGAGAATTCAGTAGTGCAAAATGATGTTACCAACATCAGGCACTCTCAATTGAATGAATTCTTACCACATTTTATAAAAGGTTGATAGAGAGTTAATAAACAGTAATATGTATTTAAAGCATATATACTGTTTTCTTCCAAAATTGTTACATCACCAGCAGACGTTACCAAAGTTTGAAAGCAGTTTATTGACCTAGATAACAATCTGTGGGCTTAATTGAAACATTTATTATTCACTTAGTAATCTTTTATGAAGCGTTAAGAAAATAAATGGAATATGAAGTGTGACAGCAAGTTTCTCAATAAGGTTTACGCTAAAAGGACAAAAAAAACCCAACTCTAATCTCTGCCTCAGGTTGTACATGAAGTCCATTGAAGCAACACCGATTTATTATTATCCGTACTCTCAGCAGAGCACGTGAACCCAGCACGTGAATGCTTTGCATGCCTAGCTAGACAAGAAAGTGATGGGATCTTAGTAAGCCCCGGGGCTGGAGGGCTCTGATGAAGACCCTATACTCACCATGCTGTGAAATAGAAACAAAGAGACAAAAAACCAACAGAAATCCCCTCTAATACTTCCTACTTCACTTTTCAGTCTATCCTATTTGAACTAGAATTGTCCTAAAGGTCACATCTAAGAAAAGAAGACTCAAACATATTTTTTTTTAGTAAAAGTGTGATTTCAAGTAGCCTTTCTCCTCATCATGTCAGCTGGTAGAAAGCACACTGAACCCTTCACTCCAACAAAAGATAAAAGAAGAAAAATGCACAATGCACTTTGATTTGAATGTATTATGGTCACTGCATTGCCACCACTCTTCTTCCAAGCATGATTTTCCCTGGAGTGTTTTCTTTTCAGAGCTCTCCATGGCGTTTGTTATTATACTAGTATTCTTTTTGTATTTACTCTGGTTTTGCAAAGTGCCACATGCAAAGGCAAGAAATCTGTCAGTGTAAGTAAAGGAGCTCCACGTCAAAAAAAAAAAACCAACCAGCAAACAAAGCAAAACAAAAACAAACAAATGAAAAAAAACAACAGTGAGATCAAGCAACAGTGATTTTGTTCTTCATAATATTAAAAGTCTCCTTCAGAAAATCAAGGCAACAACTGTGGGCTGAAGAGTTAGAGGAATGTGTGCTCTGAAAACAAAATATTTGCCTTTGGTTCCTGACTTTCATGTATCCACAATACAAAACCCTTAGCTCTATGACTGGCATAAACCAGTTGCTATTGTTGGAGGAAACAGCCAAAAACTGAGACCTAAAAATGTGTATGGAGCTTGAAATGGTCTCACACTGTAAACCATTCAAGACCTTCTAATAGCCAGTAAGGAAACTGTTCATGTTTATTGCATGGGCTGTCTCATAGGAAGAGGACTCCAGCATTCAGTGCTGCTGTTTAAGTATTTTCCATCCATATGTAGAAATGTTAATGAGAAATAGCTTCTTGAAAATCATCTGAGCTTGATTAGTTGCCTGCTCTTGACATCTTGGCCAGGAGCTTCACAGCAGCATTATCCAGCACTTCCTCGAGAGCAGGGCATGTCCCCTGCTGCTTGCTAGAGTCGGTGGCGTATACAGCAGCAAGAAGACACCTTTTGAATCATCTTCCAGTGATGAGGGGATGAAACACCGCTGGCACGATGCCGAAGGAGAGGAATTCACTCCTGCCGGGAAGATGGCTTTTCAGCCAGCAGAGCCAGCCTGCTGTTGAGGGGGATAATCATGTAATCCAACTCCTTCACAAAGACCTCAAGCTCCATTTTAAAATTGCCTCTCACCCATTTGATAGTTAAAAAGCTTCAGTTTATTTCCAGCTTAAATCTATTCATGACCAATTTATGCTGCTTTGCTCCTGTGCCAGTGGCACCGTTAGATTGCAGAGTTCTTTTCCTCAGTTCATTTATAAAGGGAAATCAGTTTTCCTCTTTGAAATGCTTCTTGTAGACAAATTTTCCTGTCCACAAGTTATCTAACCTGCACATCTCCAACTTGAATGGATCTTCATTGAACATGAGTGAGCAGAGGCACACCTAGCAATCCAGCACCTCACACAATAATCCTGATCCTTCTTCATCTTTGCAGGATATACATGTTCTACTATCTCCAAAGATTAGGTTTGGCTTTTTATAGCTGCAGAACACTGGTGGCTTAGAGTCCACTTGCAGTTTGATTAATGTGTCAGGTCAGTTTTTTCCTCTACTGAACTCTCGCACCCCAGCAGGAACTCTTGTTATATACTCTTAAATGTGCATAACGTTTTTACAATGTTAATGTATCGTAACAAATAGAATGACTTTGCAGTTTACACTATTGCATTTATTTTCATTTCCGTTATTCCAGTGCCCAGAGTCATCTACTTCTTAATCTGTAATATGCTGAGCATCGTCCGCAATGAAGATGATTTCTCAACTTTGTGCTGTTAGCAAATTAAATTTGCACTCTGCAACTTTTTTTTGTTTGCAGATATTAATGAAAATATTAAATAAGATTAGCCCTAAGGATGATCTTGAGTTTTGCTGATGGTATAAAATTATTCAGGGTAGTAAAAACCAAAACTGATCTTAGGGTTCTGAGGGAGCAATAAACTGGCAGATTAAATTCAGTGTTGATAAATGCAAAGTAATGCGCACGGGGAAAACAACACTAAATACACATATACAATGATACGCTCTAAATTAGCTATTATCATTCTGCAAAGAGATCATAGAGTCGCTGCAGATTGCTCAACAAAAACATCTGTTCATCGCCCTGCGGCAGTCTGAAAAGGTAAATAGAAAGTAAGGTATTAAAGCAACCAAGAGCAGCGGGGAAAGCAGCACTGTGCCACTGAATAAGCCCAGGGTTTGCCCACATCTTGAGTGCTGCACACATTGCAGGTCACCGTGTCTCAAAATAAAATAGAAAAAAACTAGTGAAGATACACAGAAAGGCAACAAAGACAATCAAAGACATGGGATGGTTTCTATACTAGGAGAGATTAAAAAGACCAGAAAACTTCAACTCTGAAAAGAGGTGACTGGAAAAAGAAGTGATAGAGCTATATAAAACAGTGGCTGGCAGGAAAAGGTGAGTAAGGAATGATTATTCTCTCTTGCCCTGTGAGAGGGACCTGGGAGCATCAAATGAAATCACGAGGCAGAATTTCTGTAACAGACAAGGACAGAGTAGTTGCTCCCCATCTTACATGAATTGCCAATATGCACGCACACATAAAGCAGGTACCGTGACAGCATTTCCCGGTTTTCTTTAGATAAACAGAATTCATTAGATGGGTAAGCGCTGTGTTTTGCAAGTGTAACTTCCTTGAACATTACTACTACTAGCGTTATCTTAAGCAACTAGGCAAAGTCTTCCTTCTTTTTGAAGGGGGACTATTCCATATAGCTTGTATATGTAACAATTTGATTTTAAACGGAATGCATTCTTTCATGCTCCCTCTATCCTTTATATTTGGAATATTTCCAGCAAAGTCCCAGTGAGTGGCTGTCAGTCTGGTCTGTGACTTCAGTACTGTACCCATAAAATTGGCGGGACACAAACTAGTATTAGCAGGACATCTTCTGATCATCGGGCGATCAGTTGTCACTTTCAATGACACTTAGTGCCACCCTGATCCTTTCAATTGTCCTACGTGGAATTAAAAAGTCTGGTAAGGTCAGCCCAAAGAGTATTAGTCCGGGACACTTAGTTTTGGAAATATTTTTTTTTTCCAGTTGTCAGAAACAGCTGGTCCTTCCAGAGTCCCTCGGGGATGCCTTAAATCAGATTAAGACACCATTTATACTGACGGAATATGTGGGCAGTGGGGTCCCACTGTGCAGGTGAAGAACGCCAAGGATTGGCTAAACACTTACTGCTTCAAAAAGCATAAAGTCTGCCCAGCTGCCAGGAGGCCTCTGGTCATTCCCAGAGAGAAGCACAACAGACGCGTTTCCCAGTTTGTCTGTCAAAAGGAGGAATGCATCTGTGCCCCACACTTGAAGAGAAGGAAGGTCATAGGAATCATAAGTGGAAATGTTACCTAAATGCTGCTTTGTTTGAGCAGAGGCCAGAATAAAAAGCACTCACCCAACCCACTTGAAGCCAATGAGGATTTTTTTGGGAAAAAGAGTTATGAAAGTTTTAGTAAAACTTCCTCAGTTTGTTGGAAATTCTGGCATGGAAGCTGTGTAGCTTACTTAAAAGGTCAATGAGAATCTCATGAATAAAACCTAACACTATAATGAAAACACAGTATTTAAAATTTCCCTGGCTCTCCTTGCTCAACACTGATTAAGAACAGAACTGCCGCTATCCTGTAAAATGCTTGTAAATGAGTCATCCTTTCATCAGCGAAGCCCCAGAAGTTCAGATGCAATTGCCTAAGAAAGAACATTTTCAAAACTGTGGCATATCGGTTGGAAGATGCCGATAACTTCCAATCCGCAGGAGGGCCCTGCTAAAAAAAAAGCTCAGATAACTTCTCTTTTAAGGTGTCCCCAGCTGACTGATTAAAAAGTCACAACAGAAAATTCAAAGGTCACATTTTCTCAAGTGTCTCTGAGAACCCACTATCTGAGCAATTACATGAGATAAAGATGCTAAAGCACTGGGAGATCAGATTTAGTCTTCTATTTTTTTTCTGCTTTTGAAAAAAATAAACGGGGCGGGAGGGGGCGTCTTTCATTTTTTTAATTACATCTGCATTTTAGGAAAAACTTTACTGGAGGTATGTCACTGCTAGAGAGGGGAATATACTTTTACCAGATTTTGTTATTTTGCTTGAGGAACTGGTTTAATTTGTATCAGCTAAAAGCACTTTTTAAAATGAATTGAAAGCAGAAGGATTTACCTGAGTTTATACTCTCATGAATCTCTTTTAGATATCTCTGAAGGACGAAATTGGAGGTCAGTTTTACTGTCTATAGAAGCCAATGAGAAAACTTGAAAATGATAAATTTTTCTCCGGATGATAACTAAGAAAAGACTGAGGATTTAAATCCACATTCAGTAAAATCTTTCTTTTATGACTATAAGGTAATATGTTTAGTTGCTCCTGGACATAGCAGCTGAGAATTGGAGTAGTTGTTTATTATAGCAAATAGTAGATTTGAAGGACAAAGAGGAAGCTCCTAAGGGAAAACCTTTAGAAACAGCGTGTGTGAGAAGGTGTGTGGTCTCTCTTCTTGGCTTGTTCTCCCTGCTCACGCCATTCTGGGGTATAATCAGAGGGTTTTGTTTTTCCCTTTCTCACATGTTGGCAGTGGACTGTACACGTCAATGGAGATGGTAGGGAGTTGCCGTAGGCATATTCTGGAGAAGTTGGGATTCCTGCAAAGACAAGCAGAGGATGGTGGTCAAAGCGACCTGGGAAAGTTTGCCAAGACAGATGGCAGGCTGACAGAGCCTCTTTGCAGTCCCTCTCCTAAAATACTGGGTTTTGCTGTGCCGGGGTATTCAAGCAAAGTGGGAATCTTGAGTGACAGATTTACTGGGAGAGCCCCGGGTGAGAAGTTCATCTGATACACGGCAACAGTGAACTTCCGAGACTGAACATTGCCCCGAGGCAGAGGCAAGCCTCCTGAAGAGACATGAACTTCCCTTTGGAAACATTCCCTGTTCAGAGGCAGTTGCGCATCCTGATGCAGGAACAGGTACCCAGACTTTGTGCTACCTCCACTGCAGCATCAGACACATTCGGGGAAAGGCAGGAAAAGGGGCAGAAGCAGGCAGGTACAGGAACAAGAAATTATGGGCAGCAAAGGAAAGCAATTCTCTACAAAGAAATAAGAACCTTAGGAAAAGCATGAAGAGATTCAGAAAGAAATGAACAGGACTTTCCAGGGGTCAGCTGCTGCGTGGTATGACCCACTGTGCCACGACCACCAGCAGAGCCACAGTGGTGCGAAGGTATGCGGTATATGTATATTATCTTCACACCCGAATGAGGGAAGAAACCTGCTGAGTCCAAAACCGTTGTAATAGAATGACAAAGACTTCTTGGCATGCAATGGGCTCAAGCAGACTTAGAATAAGTGCAGCCTGTCTTACCAGAATGAAAGATTTGCAGAGGAATTAAAAATATGTACGCTTTTCATTTTTACAAGTTTTATTTTTCATTATCAAATTTTAAAAAGCAAGCAAGCAAGCAAGCAAACAAACCAACCCAAAATCCCACCTGGCTGCTCTGCCTTCATTGGAGTACTGAGACAGGCGTTCGCTGAATCAGAATGTAGATATAAGACCTTTTTTTAAAACGGTATCAGAGTTACCTGCCACCGTTTTAATATATCAGGAGCTGGTTCCTCCTTTTTTAAGAAGTGCTATCTCAAGCCTGCAGCGTGCGTTTCACGGCAGGAGAACATCTCATGAGAAATTCGCTCTGGGATACCTTGAGCTTTACTAGAACCGAGAGAAAGCAGTTTCAAAGACAGTTTGCTTCTGTGATTTTTGTGGGATGTTTTTTGTTTTGTTGGTTTGGGTTTTTTTTTTTAAGTCTGTGTTTTCATTCTCCAGTTTGGAAAACCAGTTCAACTAGCCTAAGTTAATTAAGCAGTTTAAATGGAAGTGGACAATAAGCCATTTAGAAACTGATGGCCGGTTTCCAAGGAAGTGTGAACGGTTACTTCTCTTCCTGCAGAGATGCCAGGAGAGTGGGAAATGGGGACCTCCGCAGGAAAGAAAGGCATGGAGCAAAAAAAAGCCTTTGTCAGAGTGTCAGAGCCTGGGAGCAGACTCCAGGAGTAGGACTGTGCTCACGGAGGGAGGGGGGTCTGCACGGGGCAAGGAAAAGGACCACACCACCTCCTCCTGGGCTGTTGAGATGTCAAGGATGGCTGTGAACAGGACTGAGACTCGGAGACCTGAGCACTCATGTCTGAACGGGTTGGCAAACCCTTGCTGACTGTCTGCATAGCTCTAGGAATCTCGGGACGTCATCAGTACTTGCATAACACGTGTAACTGGTACTCATAAGCATCTCATGGCCCTGTGTCTAGGAGAGTGATCCAAACCCAGTGGCTTTCTGAAGCTGTATCTGGATGCCAGCTGCCACCATTGCTGGTCATGCAAGAGAAAGACTTGAAAATTTGGCCCCAGACTACAGGACTGGACACCTTCCTGCTAAAGCCTGCATCTAGGAAAAAGACACAGTCTCAGGAGAGCCCATGGGCATCACAAATGTGAGGTACAACATTGCCTCCTTAAGTACTTTCAGATTCCCCACTAGCAAGATCTCTGTAAAGCATTATTGAGCTTTTATTTTTTCATTTAATATTTTCAAATACCAACAAATCCTGTAGTGAATTGGTCCTCCTTGTAATATGAGGTGATTAAGATCTTTTCTATCACAGAGTGCTCAGTTTTTCTTTCATGCCACAGTCATTATTCCCCATGTGGTAATGTGGTAGCATGTTATAGTACCACTCAACTTGTCAGGAATATTTTTTTATTTTTGCTTTATGAAAGAATTTGTATCTTCTAAACACTTGCTCTAATCCTCCTGGAACAATCTCTGTTTCAGTTATTAAAAGTAACCTCTTAGATTCATGCAATTAAAAATGAAATCATTTGAAATGCTAGATTGTTGGTTGGAGCAGACTTCAGTCTTGCTATTGTTTTCCATTCCTTGAGCAGTGACAGTCTCAGCTGGTATGGTACAGAGCCATTCCACCAATCTGTGCCTGTGAACCTCAGTAGAATGGCACATATAGTGAGCTGTGTCCATTATTACTGCTATTACGTGCAATGTTGCTCCTATGAACTTTAAGAAAAATCTTGCTGAGTTTACTTTGGTTTTGTTTCCATTTGCTTTTCTATAAAACTCATCTTCAAGAGTCCTGTTTTTATTGGGATCCTCAGCTTTCATATTTCTTTTCATTTCATTTTGTTTCATTTAATTGCCAGGTTTCGTAATTACATAGGAATACTTGATATGACAAACCGTAAAAGTCTGCAAAGCAAAAAGCCAACAAACATTGTTTATAAATATTATGCGGTCATCATTTTTAGAAAAATCTAATTTAGGGAGTAATTCCACATGGAATTTTGGGGTTGTGATGGTGTTGAGTGGGTTTATGTTCCTTCCCTCACCTTGCTGTCTCCCATGCTTGAGCCAGCCTCGGTGTAACAAGCACAATGAGTGCATGAGGATGGGGAAAATGTGATGCCCCACATCAGCAATGACAGCTAAGGACTTCGCTGTGATCGAAATGGCAAGATGAATGGTAGGAACATCAAGAACAGAAAGCAAAACGAAACGCCATTCTGCAGCTTTATAAACTGATAGCATTCTATGTCCTGAATACAAACTCCAGGTTGTGTTACAGTATTTCCAAGATGATGAAAAAACCCTGAGATATGATGAGGAAAACGAGAGCGGGAAACAGGTTCTGGAGGAGGACAGCTTGGGAACACTGAACTTGATAAAGAGACACCTGTGCGAAGTGGATAAGGGATATTAATAATTATTTTTCATTGCAAAAGAGCTAAGGGGACCCAATAAAATGATCGATTATATAACGTTTAAAATCATTTATTCTCAGGTACTCTCTTGAGCCCAAAAGCCTCAGTCCTCCGTAGGGCAGGCTATCTGTCAGGCAGATGTGCTGCTTCACTGGGCAGTCAGCCAGGCGGTTTCTGCCCCTCTGTGCCCCCTTCCCTCTACACCTTGACACTCACTGTTGGCCAAAAGCTATCAGCTTGAATAAACTCTACAGGCATGGCTAGAAGCTCCCTTTCAAGCAATGCATTTTTTACTCTTTATCTTACCATGTAGCTGTGCCTAAAGGCCATAATTCTAGCACATCACTGAAGGAGGTTGGCCTTTATTCTTGAAACTAACTGTAACTGAAAAGTCAAGACGTAACTCAGAGATAAGAAGCTGGCTAGGTGGGTGAGAGGGAGAGGATAAACTGCACCAAGAAGTGGTGGACACATAAAACATTTGTGAAACGTGACAGGTTTGGCAGAAATATTTCTCTATCTATCTACACCCGTGTGTATGTATGCTACTGATAAAGTAAATTTCTTTGAACATGATGATTTTTTTATAATTTCCATCAGTTTAATGGAATTAACCTTCCCTTTCTAGCTATGGATTGACTTCTTGAGATGGCTGGATAAAACAACTTGAACTTCTTCCTTGTCCTGATAAAACATCCAGATACGGAAATCTCTGCTTTCTGAGGGCAAACACAGACAGCTGGTCAATTTGTTAGATAATTAGACTATTAATAAATTGGACACACTTCTCCCTCATCTAATAATAATCACAACAACTTCCCACATGACATTGCTCTATTTTCTCCTTTCACTCCACTATGTTCAAGCTCATTTGTGGTCTTTCTCCTTGTTAACATTTGGTTCTCTGCAAAGCTGGATGCTTCTCCCTATAGAGCAGCCTGGCATCCCCAAGCGTGACAGTCCTAGACGTGGAATTCTGGCTCCTGTTTCTCATTCACAGCCTCAATGCAAAGCCCCTGCCTTCTTGTGCTTCTTCACTGTGCAATGTGGAGAAAGGACCTTGATGCTCAGCAGGACTGAATGGTCACGAACAAAGCTGAAGCAGTTCCCTTCCCACTCCGGATACATTTCATGTTCTCTAAATCCATCTACAGTCTTGTGACTGTCTTAGAAACACTAGATCAACATTTGAAAATAATTTCACTTGACAAACATAGAAATATAAAGTGTTGAATTCTCCAGTCAGAACATTCAGAAGTTTCATTTCCAAGCAATGTTTTAGACTGAAGAGTAATGTCAAATCTTCTGAAAGGAGGGTTATCAATACCTGAAAATAACATGTTTCATTTTGCGTCAAACCAAGGAAAACACTCCCATGGTTTGTCCCCAGTTTATTTATTTTTCCAAGAGAAATAGATAAACAAAAAGCACAAATTGACTCCAATCTTTTTTTTTCTTTTTTTTTTATTATTTTGGCTTTTCCATCCAGCAAAGCACAAAAATTGAATATCTGTTAAGCTCTTAAGATGAGCGTTCTCAAATCCAGTATTGCCAGCCTCAGAGTTTTATGGTGATTCCTACCCAGTTTAGTAAATACTATAAAACTTCACTTTCTTGAAGCATGCAGTCAGGGAAGAATCACAACTTGTTCTTTCAAAAGTCTATTTCAAGCTCTCCCAGTCTCATTGGAAAGACTGGGAGCATGGCTCAAGTGCATGCCCTCGGTTTAGTATCTAAAGACAAACTAAAAGATCCCCAATGGATTATACTTCCAACAGCAGCTTTGAAAGGGGGTTGGACCAAAGTGCCTCTAGAGATCTTTCACAACTTAATATTTGCTTTGATTCTCTGATATCCTCACCTCAGAGGATAGTCTGAGGGTATTTTAGAACCAGTCTCAGAGGATTTTAAGAGCTCATTGTTGCTGTTGCAGCTCCCACAGGTTTCAGTGGGAGCTGTGGATGCTCGGACCCAATTCTTTGTGTCAAATTTCCATCTGCAAAACATTACTTCTCTCACTTGCAGGTCCTTTCTGGTCATTGCGAGGAATGACCTGCCTGTGTAACACATACGTCATGCAAGGTTTGGGAAGAGCATAATTACAACAACTAGCAGGGAGTCCTTATTAGCTGACAGAATGGGTTTGCTGTTCAAGGTGGACATCCTGATGTCCTTTTTTTTTTTTTTTTCATTAGAGAACATCCTGAAATCCTCTTAAACACTAGGAGGACTGAAAGCCAACAATGTGAAGCTTTTGTAAATGTCTGGCGAACCCTGGGGCATGAGCAGTAGTTAGTCTCTTTTGTTTTCATCAAGGCTGAGCTTAGGTTGGGAGCAATCCATTGACACTAGCAGGTAAAGCTAAAAATAAGGAAGAAATACACCTTTAAAAAACCCCCACAACTTAGGTTAAGAGTTAAGGACACCAAATGAAATCAGACTTAAGGAACAAACCAAAGAGAAAGTAGGTGAAGGTTGAAGAACAAGCTAAAATGGATTAATCAGAGAAGAGGTTAAAACTAAACAAATACAACTGTTTGCAAGTCCTCCAAAAACCACAAATCCTAGCATGTATCCTTCCCGTGGTCACTGGCTGGGTGAAGACCTTTGAATCTGTATTTTATATGCAGTCGCCTAAAACAGAATAGAAGTGTGATTGCCACTGCTGTGACCACATGGCTGACACCGACTTCGGACGTGGGCAACCATTGCACAGCCCCATCTGCCACGTCACGGGCGTTCACTTGCTTCGTAATTTCTCTCCACTCCACTGGTCTGTATGGTACCAAACTCATTCCAGGCAATACTTCGTCGTGATTTAACAACAAACAAAGAGTGAGGCTGACAAAGAGCTGAACGTACAGAAGTGGTCCATGACTCTTGACAGGCTGATTCCAGCCTCTGCCTCGTCCACACGCAAGGGCTGTTACACAGCCCTCAGCACAGTAGATGACCTCTAAAAGCCTACCTCCCCAACAGGTACTTAAAGGGAGGGTGGGCAGAGAATGATGCTTTCCACCATATACTTAATCTGCAGGTTAGTTGCTTCACTAGTATTGTGGGTAATCATTCTCAGCGGAATCCAGTGTAACTTGTGTAATTGCTTTTCTTTTTACCCATTTGAGTAGTAGTAATAATAATAATAACAATAGTCATAATAATTATACCAAGATCTTTAAAAGAGCAGAAAATGAAAAATCCGTTGCCCATGCAAGCAGGTGAAAGAAAGTGACTACTAGGATGAGAAATGCTTCTTTCCTATATGAAATAGAAGAGGAATACTAGCAGCTGGCACAGGTAGGCTGACACAGCTGCTGCCTTGTGTAAGTCACTGGCTAAATGTGGGTGCTGATAAGGGAACTAATGACCAGCTGCCTCGTTTCCCCAGTATAAACTGAAATAAAGGATTTGCAAAGTTGTATGCTGATAGTATACACATTTCAATATAGCCACATGCATATTCATGAGTGAAAACCGCTCTACTTCTTAATAGCTGCTTATAGCCAAATGCCAACATTCTTATCCAGAAAAATCTCTCATTTAGCTGGGTGGGAGATCTGCCCAAACTCAGGCGTTCAGGAACTGATTTTAAATGCATGCCACGGAAAAGAGTTTCCTATTCCTCTTCGCCTCCAGCACTAGATTAGCACTTAGAAATACCAAAATTCAATAGTGGCAACTGTATTTTTAATACCTCGGGGAGCTGCAAATAAGCCGGCCCAGAACAATAAAAGCTCTTTCTCCAGAAAAATCCTCTGCTTCCACATGGCTTCTCCAATGGCTTGGTGTCTGGTAGCCATACAAGATGCTGAGCTTGCTGTTTGCTTATTGAGCCACTGCCCAGCACAGAGTCTCAAGGGGCTGGCAAATGGGAAAGTTGCGGAAGACCAGAGTTCGCACATTCCCTGAGTCCCAGCTTGCTGGTTTGCAAAGGATTTGGTGATCCTTTTGCATGGAAAAGGAAACTGGAGTCATTGGAAATGCAGGGTTTTGCAGCAGTTCCGAAGCAGCATTTCCAAAGCCAGCAGCCCTTCTAAGCTCACTGCTTTTCTTTGTCAGGCAGGGAGAAAGCGAGCCCTTCTTAATCACCCCGAAGCCAATGAGGGGCACTGCCACCCTGTCACTTGATGATTAATTACTGCATCTGCAGACAGGGCTGCCAGCAAAACAAGTGGGCATCATCCATGACGTATATGCAGCCATGTATTTAAAGGGAAATCTGTACAGCCACCGCAGCTAGCAGGGACTCAGGAGGGGAAGGGGGGGCCTTGCCCCAGTAAATCGACATCTGCCATCCAGCAGCTGCAAGACCAACAAAGCTCCTTCAGAAGAAAACAAGAGAAAACCCTTAAGCCACTGGAGGAAACTGTGTTATTATTCATGTTCTTCCCAGTGCAAGTACTCCATGTCTTCCCACCCAGATGTTCCCAAAATCATTTTTTCCACGGGTACATCTAAAGTCACTGGTTCTGGAAACTCATGAAAGAAACTCAACGGGAATCTTATTATTTCACTGGACTCTGAGAGATCGGGCTTTGGGAAGACCTTTAAATACCACAACAGCTCAGAATTCTGATTTTATGCAGTTTTGCTTTATTTTCCTGAGCTGTAGGCAGTGACAGAACTGGGGGGGGGTCTGTATGTGATTAGTCATGAAGATATGGCATATGTATACGTCCTCACAAACACACACAGCCCTGTTGCAAAGAGGTGCACAGGAGATTCACAGTAAGGGGCGGGTTAGGATTTCTTTCTTCTGAGCTGCTGCAGAACTGCATGTGCTTTAAAAAAAAAGAAAAAAAAAAGAAAAAGAAAAAGAGAGAAGATTTGGAATTAAACAAAGGAGGTTTTGAAGTATTACTTTCGTATGACTATATCCTCTCCCAGACTGGCACACACCGGAGGGTGACATTTCAGTTACATCCACTCCCCTGGGCCTGTCCCCTGCCTTAGAGAACATACGGCACAAGTGGGTGGCGTTCAGTTTTCATTGCTCCTTTGTCCCAAAGCTGGAGGCATCTTTTTGTTTTAACGGCACATTGTGTTCCTTGACAAGAGAGAACTAATGCCCTGAGCGGGTTTCTATTCACACAGGCGCAGTGGATTAGAGATTTGATTTTCCTTTTTAGCAAATCAGTATAGCAGATGGTATTGGGAAAAGAAAACGCGTGCACTACAGGGATGTAGCAGAGCTTCCCAGATCCCTGCCGCATGGGGGATAGCACTAAAGGGCAGATACATGCAGGCCAAAAAATTATGACTATTGCCTCCAGTGTTTTATTTCCCCTTTCAGAGCAGAGAGCCCATGTGCCCCCCAGCTGCCCGTGCTCTCCATAGTAGCAGAGACAAGTTCACCGGCATTCTACCTTTAATGCCCGATGGGTTCCTGTTGCTGTTACTGCCTACCGTATTCAAAAATGAAGTCACCCCATTGCTAGGGTGCAATGGGTGCATTTTTTCTGCCCAGAGTTTTCTGACACAGCCAGGTTACAGTCACAACCTCAACTTAAGCCTCTAGAACTGTGTAAACAAATGCTGTACCTACCTCTGTAACTCGCCTTGGTCACCCAGTTGAGGCAAGGGCTGAACACTTGCCACGACCTCAACCTCAGCTGGGCCTGCTTGCCCAAAGGCACGTCCCTGGCACGTGTAAAGCGCAAGCACGCCTCTGCTGCACCCCTTCTGCTGAGAGCCCCAGTGCGACCAAGGCTCGGAGACAGGAAGGATGTGCACTGCTCATTTCCATGCTAGGAGGATATCCGTTTGGGCATTTAGTGAAGGAAATTGGGATGGCACTGTCACCACCCAATCAGAACAGTCAAAAGCAGTGTGAAAATGAATTAACTTAGGTAAACTCTCCGTATCTCCGGTGCATAGCTTGACAAGAGACAGTATGTAGAAACAGATTCCCTTCCTTTCTCCATTAAGCCCCAATTTCCCTCCCTACTCACACAAAAAGATTAAAGGAAACTGCCAACTGTCCTTGGATAAAATAGCATAACATATTGACAATATTTTCACTTCTTGGCCCTTGACATCCACTCACCATTACGGACTATTTAATAACTGAAAGGAAAGGGGGATGCTGCAGTTTTCTCTACAACAGCTGCATCTTCTCTTCTTACTCATCAGCCTTATACTGGCTTTTTACAGATAAGTAGCATCAGGAGGGCATTACCAGCAGCAAAGCCACAAACCCACCCAAAAGTCACTGTGTAGATTGTTTCTTTTCACTGAGTAAAATATATCTCTCTGCAGTTCTTTTTTATTAATGCATTTTGAAGCCTTTCTGTGCAGTATGCTTGACACTTAGTCAAGTGTCCTTTGCACTGACTGCTGCAGTAAGTTACTTCTTTGGAACAAAATTTGTCTCTTTCAGAGAAATAATTGGAAGAAGGAGACGAAGGGTGACCTTAACACTGCAAATTCCCCTGTATTTTGTGCAACAGGATGGGGGATGTCACTGCAGGGGTTCAGACAGGGGGCAAAGTCCCCCTCTTCATTTATGGTAGTATCTAAGGGACAACGGAGAATTAGATTTTATCTGTGAAATTTTGCAAGGTAAAATAAAGAGGTCCATTTCCCCCAGAACAGCGAACCTGGAGTGCTGAAGCAGAGGCGGGTGGTGCTGCTCGCTCCCCTTGGACCACCATGCATTTCCCTCCAAGGAAGATGCAAGACATAATTTTGAGTCAGGTCTTGCTTTCTCCCTGCCGGCAGTGAGCAGCTGCCAGCTTCTCCCTGCAGCACTGCCCTTCTCCCTGCGCACTGGCTTTGCTGCAGTGGGGGATGCGTAGGTGGGACTTCACTCCTTATCCACTGCATACCTTGCTTTCTCCTTGCCTATCCAGCTTGGAGGCATAGGAAGCAGCAGTTCAGCTGACAAAGTCCTTTCCCATCAACAAGTGAAACAAAGGACCCCACAACTAACCAAGAAAAGGGAGGGGAACTGCTTTATGCTCTTTTATTTCATTGCCAGACCAGCCAGGAGGGTGTGTTACACTCTGAATTTTTGTACAGACAGAAGGAGAAAATTCATAGCAGCATTCCAAGTCTTTGTGCCTCACTCCCGCCTCTCCTTTTTTCTATTACTTTTCTGCTGGAGAAAGAGTTTTGTTCCAGACAAGGAACCTATGGCAGGAGACTCAGCCAAGAGGACACTCGGTTGGAGTGTATTGCACAGACAATGAGAGAACTGGGGGGGGGAAGATGTGCAGAAAATTGCAGCAAGAAGGAAAAGAGACCTCCAGAAATGCAATCCGAAGATTTCAGCTCTGTTTCAGCAGCTGTCTCAGAAGACTCTGTTAAAGCAAGATTTTTTGTGCTGCGACTTGTTACCTGAAAAATAGATAGGGAACAAGAACAGGAAGCAAAGTGCTCAGCCTGGTTTATCTGAATGAGACAGCGACTTTTTTATGGATACAGAATTTCAGATTAACGAGGAGATGCTTCTGACATGTTTTAGGAGTGGCTCCAGGGACTTTCTGGACACACAGGTTTTCAGAGCTGTGTGTGTTTAAGTGCAGCCCCATCAGATTGTATACAGAGAGATGCATTTCACATCAGCCAGAGGGGGAAAAAACTGAGAGACCATTTCTGCACTTGCTTTGTGCGTTGGGCTGTCCTTGCTGTTGTCTGTAGTTCTCTAGAGCTGGATTGAAAGTGCTGATGCAAAACAATACAATCACTGTGATGGATGGCCATTTCCACTAATCACACAAATGATTTCTTAACTCCTTATATCCGACAGGTAATGCTGGAGGAAAAAAACTCTACAGGTCTTAATGTAGCATGCATTTAAGTACATGTGTAAACATTTTCTTGATTTATGCTGAGAAACAAGCAACTTTGGGGAGTGTGTCTTTGCCAAGAAGTACAGGAATTCTTCGACCTTTATCTTTTTTTTTTCTTTTTTTTTTTTTTTTGTCTATCCGCACTTCTGATAGCTTTTTACATGGCCAAAAATTAACCAGAGGATGGTCTCCTTAATTTCAAACTAGAAGAGACTAAGGTCGTTGTAATGTCTTGTGACTAGAAATCTCAGGCTGAGTTTCCCAAGCAGTTCTCTTTACCCTTCATTTCTGAATATTAAAGGTAAAATCGAGAATCGTTTTCATTGTGGGAGAATGCGTATACTAGTTGCATTGCAACATAAAATATACACTTGCACGAAAATGTCAGGTTTTTTCCCTGTCAGCTGCGTTCTGGTGAGAAGCGAGGAAGTACATACCGGAGATGACAAGACTATACCACTCCTTCTCATCTTCTTGCTGTAAATAGCCTCCAATTATTATTATCTCAGACCTTCTCTAATGAAAAGATTTTGCTTTAGCGAATTCGGAGTGGCCTTGGGAGAGTGTTTATTATGAAAAGCTTCAGGAGCGAAGAAAGGATTCGGCAAAGGACTTGCTTGGGTGAGAACTACTGTATGCAATTCCCATGCCAGTGAGCATAATGTATAGCCAACGCAAACATCAGGCTTCTAGAGGCCGTTGATGCTCAGTGAGCACTAGAGTCACTGGTGAGGGGTGAAGCAGCTGCAGCTCTCTTGGTCCTTCTGCCCCGGGGAGCTGCAGCTGTCTTCAAGGAGATGAAGACAGTAGCTGGTGCTTTCACACAGAAAGGCATCTGCTAATCAGAAAAGGGAACGCAGCTCGGAGGACGTGATAATCACAGCCCATCACTAATGCAGATAACAACCTTTCTCAGTCATCTCCCTGACAGTGTATCTTTTTCTGCCTCATTGGAGGCCGGGGCGGGGAATCGGGATTATTATTCATATAGCCAACCTGGGTTCTTTTTTCAAACAGGATTCCAGATGGCCAACAATTTTGATTCAGGTGAACAGCTCATTTAGCAGTATCAGGCTGAGGATTCAGTGATTTCAAGAGCAAACATCAACTCAGAAGCAAAAAAAACATAGGGGGGAAAAGCCATAAAATATTGAAATAGTGATGGATGTGCACTTGAGTCTTGCCTCAGAAAAAGGCTTATGAATTTTAAGGGTCTTCAGACCTACCTAGAGGAAACCTTTATTCACCATATAACTGCATGTACATATAAATTTAAAAAGAACTGGAACAGGCTTTCTAGAATATGTTAGGACAATGAAATGTTTTTTTATAACACATCCGTCATGCAAAATGTCAAATACAATTTGCAGAGAAAATCAAGCAGTAGCCAAAGAGGAAAAGAAGGTCTGAAGGTGAAGGAGCAAGTACCACCGAGGAGTGACAGAATGTCAGAGAGCAGGGCTTCTCCATGTCCCTGGCTGTTTACTTATTTTTATAGCTGGTAACTGTATGTTGCAGCAGTGAGTTATTTATATATTTATTTTTTTTAAAGCTTAGATTTACGGAGAAATAAATGACCCTGAAGTTGTTCATTGGAAACTTCCCTCCTCCTCAAGTTGGATATTTCACTACTTATACTGTGTCCTTGGTGGAGCAGAGAGAGGCATGTAAGGAACACCTGAGCTCAGAGAGCCGCCTTCTTTTGCAGAAGAAGTTCCTGCACGTAAAGATTTGCAGATTCAGGTTCTTCATTTCTTTCTTGGAGTTCAAGGCACAAGTCTTCTCACTTGGCTTTGTTATTCAGCAAGCAATTTAGGCAGATCTTCTTTGGCAATGGGAGCAGGATTTGCTGAGGACATCTGTCCAGACACCTGTGTCCCCCCCGGTGCGACTCACTAGGCAGAAGGAAGAAACCCACTGCTCTAAAGCTGCAAAGACCTCTCCTAGATTCCACAGCTGTGTATTTGATCACTGAATAGCTGCACTGGGGGTCAGAATCTTTCCCCACTATAGATTTGTACCAGTAAATATGTAGATTTTTCCCTCTGATGTTGTTACTCTTAATTAAAATCTATGTGGGAGCAGAATGTAACCCGGTGTGATCGTTTCCAGGAAGGGCAAGTATGAGCTAAGCTCCTAACTCTTGGATGAACTCTTCTTTTGTATCATTGTGTTATGAAATGGAGTCTCTGAAAAGGTTTATTAGCCTAGATTTAGACCCAGCTGGTTTCATAGTAATGGATCCCTCTTCACATCATCTGCCTTCTCAGAGGGCAAAGGCAATTAGAAAGCAGTGGAAAAGAAACACTACTGTATTTACATTCTTAATAGCGTTGGCTTGATGCCCTGTGAAATCTGCTTTGAGGATGGCTATTAAAAACGCAAGAGTGATTGACAAAAGAGCAAAGAGTCTCACTTTCAGGTAGCAGGCACAGCAGTGGTCAAAGCTCATCACCTGGCTGGCTGTGACAGTCCCTGCAGTCACATCTCCGCTAAAGAAGATTTCCCTCTGGGTCCCCCTGTGAGACACCGCAGTGGGTCAGTGTGGGGAAGCCCAAGCTGTCCCAGGAGCCGGAGAAGCAGCAACTTGGCACCAATCCTAGAAACACGGATAAATGCAGGAGCTGCTATAAAGTCCTCCGCTGGCCCAAAAGGAGGTATCTTCATGTACTGCCAGACTACCCACTCACCGATTGTGAAAAAAGGGAAAGAAAACATTGGGTCGCTGCATTCTCATTAATTAGTTGGTTTTAAAATCTTGGTTTTATAGTCTCAAATAGTTCAGTATGGTTCCTGGTTTCAATACGGCATTTCACTGATTTCTGACAAATATTTCCAGACCAAATAATGCCCAGGGCGTGGGAGTAGCATTTATTTGGTACAGACGGAATCAGTTCAATCAGTCATTTCCATAGCATGAAGGTAGAACATGTCTGAAAAGAAAAAAAAAAAAAGATAGCAATGTCCCAGTAAAGAATACTAATCCCATAATTAAACAGAACAAATTAATTCCTAGGACAAAGAAATATTCAAAGGTCAATCTATTGTTATTTGTTCCTAGGAACTTTCCTGTCTTATTCTGATAAAAATAAAAAGCATGCGGTTTGCAAGTATCTGTTACTTTTCAAAGTAAAAAAGAAAATTTGGATTTTTTTTTCTTCTTTTGTCCTTTCATCGTTATTTTGGTTTTGACATAAATGCAAAACATAATGCATGAAAAATTACTACAAATGCAGACAATCTTAAAAGATCAATAAACAGCTCAGTGGATCTGAGAGAGCAGCCTTGCAACATTCCAAAATGGCATCCTAATGTTCTATATTAATTAAATACAGATTTTCAAAGGACAGTTAGCAGAGCAAATACAACCCAGCAGGTTGGGAACGTTGATTTCTCTTCCTTAATTGTGTTGTGAAACCAACTCCACACGTAAGAGAATAACAAATTAGCATGGAGGACAAAAGAACATAGAGATGACACAAACAAATAACAAAAAGTGAGACAGGGAATAAGAAAGCGATGGGGACTAAGCCACTCTAACTTCTCCTCCTCTCCCCCATCCACATGCACAGACATGTCCCAAAAGCCCACCAGGGTCCCAGTGACATCCAACAACCACTCACCCTGTGCCACAGCATTGTCTCTGAGCCTGCAGTGCCCACAGGTGTTCTCATTTAGCTATTGTTTATTATGAAGCAAAACACCTGCTCCTTGTCTACCCACCCTTTGTCATTTTCTCCCAGCTAAGGCATGGAACACACGTTCTCAGAGTTCCTCGGCTTAAATTTAATTTTTGAGGCAATCAACTTCAACAGAGCTGCTGATTGCAGCAGGACAGGGATTAGCTCCTATGTGAACACCTAAAATAGCAGTTCTCCACCCTCACAGAACTGGTCTGTACATGCTGCATTCACTGTGGCAGTTGTTGGGGGGGAAAAGGACCGCTATTTTATTTTAGGGAATATCTCAAGGAACAGGCTTGTTCCAGGGTTTTTTCCCCACAAACTTTCTCCAAAAGTTCCTACAGAAATCAACATTCGAAACCTGTCACAGAGCTCTGATGCTTTTTTTAATCATCAATCAAGCAGGAAGATGGCAACAGGATGCATTGTGTCGTGTTTGTGTCATTGTAACGCAAGTCTTCAAGGATGTGCTAAAACTACCTAAAAGTTTTCAGATTCAATTTGGATAAGCACTTTTTAATAATCTCAGTGTTCAGCTAAAATCTTCCTAGTTGGACATCCTTCAGGCACAGCCTTTGCCACAGGATTTCCATTTCAGTCTCACCGAAAGCACCTTGAGGAATGATAACTTAACAACTTGCTTCCTTGGGCCACTTGAAGTGGGAAGTGCATAAAAACGAAAAGTGGTGGGAAAGGAATCAAACTTATTCAGCGTTTATCACAGTTTATATCATTTCAAGGCATGGTAGAATTTTTAGGAGATTTCTTATTTTTCTGGAATAATTTTAATCCCCTCTGACACTGAGAATAGGCAGTGATTGCCTAGAGGTTTCGGAAACAACTAAAAAAATAGCACCCAAAATTCTTAAAAACGAGGTAGTTTGATTAGACCTGAAAATTGCAGGCCACACTTCACTGTAGTGCTCTACATTAATTCTGATGTAACATCATTTTTTCTCCAGGCTCTGTTTGAGAGTAAAACTGAACATCTATTCAGTTTCTGTGATGTCCGAGTTACATTTGATAGCTGGAAATGTGCAAAGAAAGGAAACAAAGAGGGAACAAGCCACTGCTGGCTTGCTGTTTGAAGAAGAGGGCTAGCAGAGCCTGGCCACTCGAGAGAGCTCATTTCTTCTCAGAGCAGGTGTCCTCTGAGGGACAGGCAGAGACTAATGGCTGATCTAACCCATGCACAGTTTTTTGCATGTTTTTCTCTTACACATTCTAAATCATATATTCCTGCCGTAATATAAAAGTTAGGTCTACATCATCTTTTGCAATCTTATCCAGAGCTTGCACTGAACCCTCTGAGCCACCTAGGAGCTGGATATCCACATTAGCCTATGGACTTAGTCCCAATTGCCTGTGACGAGGGCTCATAGCTGAGGCTCCGTTCTCTGCTAATTGCAAACATGTGGCCAGCCTGGAGCACGCACACCGCGAACTTCTGTCAGGCTGCGAACGGTGATGGCTTTGTTGGGGACACCAGAGTGCCACAGCTTTCCCATCGACTCACACTCCTTTCTCTTTCCCTGGCTGGCTTTTCAGCTCTTCGCTGTGGCTTGTGTTTTCTGCTTCCCTCCACTCTGCTGCGCTTGCTGGTGACGCTGGCCTGGTGTGCAGGTGCTGCCGGTCCCGCCGGGTCTGTGCACAGCAGCTGGCAAATCCTCTCAAACTGCTCTGCTGCAAATTTCAAGTCCACCTGCCGTTCTGCCTTCTCCAGCCACCTGGTCTGTCAGCTTTTTTTTGGTTATTTGTGGGGTTTGTTGGGTTTTTTTATTGGCAGGAAATCCACTATCCAAAACAGTGCTGGGCAAACCTGACTCTCCAGTGACTGTCCAGCTGCGTTACAGGTCACAAAGAGAGGAACAAAACCATCATGCTGGACAAGCAATTTCTGTGAGACTCACAGAGTGTGCCTCAGGCTATGAAGACAAGGGACAGAGGGGACAATAATTGTTGGTTGACTAAGCAGGACACCCATTTCATTACTGCATTGGCAGCCCCCCCCAAAGACGCACTGCGCACAACCAACCCATCAATTCATATTTAAGCAGTACATAAAGAAGATAAATGAGCAAAGGGAAGAATATATGCAAACAGTTTCTTACTCCCACAGCAATATCCTATTGCCCTGAGGTTTCAGCAGGGGCTGGCAGGTACTGTCCTCTCTCCTTTCCCATAAACCCGTGTGGCATCTAAAAGGAAAGACTTCTTTGAAAGGGTTCCTCAGAAGTGCTGTGCCATTTGAAACGCTCTACGAATAATATGTTGAGAATTTTGGTCTAATGGCACTCAATCAGATAGAAGCAGTAATGACTCTGTTGAGTTATGCTGTGCGAGAGGATAGTGAGGACACTGTGGCCCCCATTCCCCAGGCGATTAGAGTATCCTTCTTGAAAAACTACCATCTGGCAATGCCTGATAAAACTTGGCCGGGACATAGCAGAGTGTATCAATGGGGAACCCCGTGAGAAGACTTTAAAGACCAGAAAACTGCCAAGGAGGAGCAGATATTATTGCTGAGGGTCTGTGAGCTATTAATGTGCATGCCCATGGGCTCTTTACCCTTTGAGGTTCTTTGTCAGCATCTCTCAATTCCTAAGATAATGGGAATGTTCTCATGTATAGCACTGTTGTGTTAGTCTAACGCATCAAATTCTCTAGAGAATTCAAAAACATGTCTTGCTAGACACCTTTCTGACATTTCCATATTGACCACTGAGCAGCAATGAAAAATATGAATGCCCTTTTTTTAATTCCATGACTGTGGAAAAAAGAAATAACACAAATATATAGTCCAAAAATGGATGAATTTGACTGAGTCTGAGCAGATCTTGCATGCAAAGCCACCATCAGTTCATGGTTATAATTAAAGTGCCAAGCAATGAACTGAAATAGTGCATCCAGGCTTGGAATCTCCTCCTAACCTAAGACATGAGCAGTGATTTTATTTGTCTGATCATCCTCCTCCACACCACCCCGAAGAGCTGGTTGCTGAACTCTCCCCCCCAGCACACAAACCAAAAGAGGGCCCTCAGAGACCTTTTGTGCAAAGCTTGTGTTGGTAGAGCAGTTTGAAAATGAAACTTCCTCCAAGTAAAAACATCCATAATTTCCTCCCAAATGCCTGCCTCTGAACCGAGGAATAAAAATTGCAAAATCAACAGAGGCATCTATTTTCCCTAAGGCAATGCACAGGAGCTGACCTAGCAAAAGCTTGTCTTTGTTTTGCTGCTACGGATTTTTTGTTTTGCTTTGCTTTTGTTTTGTTTCTAATGGTACCAATCTAGCTGTCCAAACTGTCTCTGTTCCCACAGAATAATAATCAACTTCCTAGTTCAACAGCTTTATGTCATGAATATTAAAAAGAATATCTGAATAACACAGCTCACCAGCATTGTGTCTTATCCATTCTAACCTCATGAAAGAATTTAGAAAAGTTAAGAGACGTCACCAAAATATTTTTAAAAGGGAGGAATGATGACAGAATTTGATGACACATAAACATATTAGCAATGGGAATACTAATTTACAAATGTTAATATTCTTCTATGGGAGGTGGACAAATTTATCAACTTTTCCTGGTACCAACATAGTCTATGCAACAAACGTAGAGCAATATGAGTTATAACACTTATCTTTCTTCTCTGTTATCTTATAGCTGCTTTAACAAGAACCTTTTACCTTTTCATTCTCTACAATTGTAGTGAAAGTCTTAAATTAGCTTCTGCCTACCTGACAGAAAACTATTTATCCTCCTGTAGGTGTGATTTATACATTTAGGACAACCTGTGTTTCATGTTCAGTTCATGCAGAACCTTTTTCATGCTGGGGACCACAAAAGATATATTGCTGGAAGGTGAAGTACTTGACTGACAGTGGATCACCTGTACCCATGTACATTAGAAACTGTATGGGCCAGGACAGCACAGGATAGCCTTGGCTGTATCTACAAAGGACTGCAAAAAGCTTGCGTTGCGTATGGCCTTGAGAAGTCTTCTCTGAAATATTATTTGCGAAACAAAATATTATTCAAACCTCTTCATGGGTAGGTTGCGCTGTATTACACCACCAGTTGAGCTGTCAGCTTAGCTTTCCTGAGACAGGGCTGCCTAATTGGTATTTAGAGGATGTCAAGAGAACAGCAACAAGGGTAACAGGGTTTGATATGAACTTCTGAGACACTTGGATTGAAGGGACGATACAATAGCACCTGGAATACTATTTCCCAAAGCTGAAGCAAACTATATTTACTGTGCATGTGTTGGTTCACTAACTCTGTTAGCAGTAAGGATGAAAGGAAGGGAGAGGAGCAAAGAGAGAGGGAGCTAGTGCTAGCCAAGGTGGGAAGGTGGGAGAGGTGCCTTAGAAGAGAAGGGATATAATGGACTCTCAGATAAAGCTTTAGGGATGTTTTTTGGGAGTTGCTTAAACATTTCCTTAATTGTGAGCACATCAGAAATCTAAACAAGCTTTGAAAAGTAAAAGCCAGCACTTATTAGACTGCAAATTGGAACAATTAACTTATATTAATACAGAAAGAAAATATCAAAAGACAACAGAAAATAAATAAGTGGGTTCGTTAAACGGTGCCCCTCTCCCACCATGCTCCCACAGAGCAGGTCTGGTCTCTGCAGCTGACTCAGTGCAGCAACTCAGCTGCTTTCTGGGTGCACATTTTTTGCTCTTTAGTCCTTTCTCAAGAAGCCACCCTACCCTTGCATGCTCTGTACCTTCCAAGGGACCCAAACATCTCCCTAACCTGGTTAGTACACCATAAGCTGGTTATTACCCTCCTAACCATGGACACAGTGTGGCTGTGAGGGTGGTTATCTGTACTGAATACACTCAGACAATAAATACACCAGAAGATCTGCTTCCTGAAAGGAGTAAGATGGTGAGAAGAAAGGAGAGGTTAGCAGCAGTGAAGCTCAGTTAAATTGAGAATCAGACCCTAACTTTTCCCTATTTTTCCCCTGCTAATGACAGTCAGCAAAAAATCACCCTTCCTACGCATTGGACTTGTACATCTCTCCAATAAGGACCCTACCTACTCTGTGCCTTTCTACTTTCCTTTCTCTAAGCCCTTGAGCTGTTGTTTGTGCTACTGCCAACATGAAACCACGACCCTGGAAGTGGAGCTGCTGCTCTCCCCTTGCTGGTCAACATGCAGGGCAGACTACGCACAGCAGAGCCTGTCAAGCCTTCATTTAACATGATGGAGAGCCTTGCCAAGGAGGAATGCTCCCTTATTCATCACCATGTTGCTAACACCCTGCACAGAGGTCCAAAATGGCTGCTTGGTGAAAGATAAGGTCTTGCTGGCATTTAACCTTCCCTCCTGGACTGTAGAAGAGGGAAACTATGATTAACAGCCGCCACCTTGCTGTGTGCTGGGGTCTGAGCTCTGCCCTGAAAAGATGTCCATGGAGACGAGATACCAGAAGTTATCGTGGCTTTGGTGTCCTTTGTAACAGCATTAAAAAACTGGGTACTGTGTTTTCCAAGTGCGCTATATTTTCTGCCCGCACTATTGGCCTGTCCAGCTTGCTGGGCCCAAGATTACTTTGCCCACTGGGTCACCAGAGAGATCAAGAGACTTGTCCTGAGGTGACAGAGCGGGACAGCATGCTGAGAAGCTGCCAAATCCTGCCTGGCGGAGCAGGCGGCTTCTCCAGTGGGCAGGTGGCATCTGCGAAGCGCTGCCCTGAGGGTAGTGAGCCTGAACATGAAGGATTCGGTGAAGTGCTTGTTATCCCTCAACCCAACACAGGTGGTGAAAGGGAGGTGGGAGATGGGGGGTGGGCGGGGGCAGGGGAAGGATTAAAAGGCTCCAGGAGGGAAGAGAGCAAAGCTGTGCCTGCCCCAGCCCTGCTGGATCTCCTGCCTGTGGTGCTGACCCCTGCAAATCCCCGCTGGCAGCTGAACCCCCACCTCGGGAGGGATGAGGCCAGCCCTGCTTGAAATCGTGAGGTAGGACACAAGTGGGTTATTACTGAGCATCTGACTGATGGTGTCTGTTATCCTGAGGCGCTACAAGCTTAAACAAGCCCTCTGCTTGTCAGTTTTCTGCAAATGAATGTGTTGGGGTATCTGTGAAGCACCTCTGTGTGTTGTGAGGAGAGGACTGGGCAGCTAGGCCGCCCCTCAGGGATGCTGAGGTGTGGAGGTAGCAACTGAGAGGCTTTGGGGCCCAGTGGTTCACTGGATGTGGTAAAGGCCATCTGAGGAGATGGAGGAGAGTTTAAACCTGGGCTCTAAGCTGCTGTGTGGCTGGAGTGCTGTTAGTGATTTGGTGTTGGTAATCAGCAGTAGTGGGAGGCAGATGGGTGTGCAGGGGCCTCCTGCTCTGGTAGCAGTGAGTCTCTTTCCCTGTTTGCTGCAAGCAATTACTTTCTCAAAGGTACCTAATCTCGGGGTGGGGGGTGTTGTGTGGTGTGGCAGAGGAGCTGGTTGGAGATGTTTTGAAGGAATGGTTTTTACTTTATAAACATGTGTTTTAACAAAACCAAAGCATCAGGTTGCCCTAGGGTGGCACGGGGTGTTCTCAGTGGTTTGTTTATACTGCTTTGTTTCAGTCATCTGCAGTGGTTGTTTTATTCTACATTCTCTATCACTTGGGCTCCAGCAGTGGCATTGTAGGAGCCATTCTGGTTTTTGCCAGCACTGCTGAAAAAAAATTAATTCATTTTCTCCTGTGTCAAACCACCTGTTGCCCAAAATCTCAGCTGCAGCTCCCTCGGTAGCTACCAGGAAAGCTGCAGGTGACTTGTTTTGACTTGGTCTCTGCAGGTGACAAGGCTAGTTCCCCTTGGGCAGGGCTCTGGGCTTCCCCTCTAGGTAGCCTGTAGCTCATAGCCGAAGAGGTGGAAATGACCCAATGATGTACTCTGCTAGAGCTTAGCTGAAAAGGTAGCTGTGATTCCATGCCATGCCAGCTTAAAGAAGGAGCCTCCATCCTCCCTTTCACCAGCTGCCCTGGTCAGCTACCCACTCCCTCCCCTGGACTTTATTCCTCAGCTGATCTGTGAGACTGCAGCTCCTGCTGGAGGAGCAGGGGGAAGGTTTGGAATATAAGCAAGCATTGGCATGAGGATCAAGGAATATTTTTACATTGTAATTGCTGCTTTAGATGATGTACTGTCACATCATAGCCTTCAACCACACCCATGCAAGACCTCTGATTCATTTTACTGCTTGAATGTAAGGTGAAGTGATCTGGAAAGACTGATGCTGGGGAGTGGACATGCACTTGACTGCTGTTTCATAGACTGGGAAGTTGTTGGTCTTGTATTAGCTTGACACTGGCAGGTCTTTGTCTCCTAAGTGCTGTTTACATCTCTCAGTTTTAGAGAAGCCAATAATTTAATATGAGTTGGCAATAATTGTAGAGCACTGTAATGAGTCTCTCAAACTACAGTGTAACTAGTCAGCTAATAGTTGCTGAAATCCCTTTCTATGTAGTGCTGTAGATACCTTGGAGAGATGAAATAGATATTCTTTGTTCTTTATTAAAGTTTTATGGTAAGTGCTTTGTTCTTTGGCTCAAAGCCTGTTTTTTGTCATTCTGGGGAAAAATTTTTGAAACTGAAACTAAGTTTTTAAAGCTGTTTGTGCATCTTAAAAAGCACATTTTTCATGTTAACTTGCAGCCCTAGAAAAAGAATCCATTGCTCTCTTCTGTTGAACAGAGGAGAGACTGGCCAAGTAGGGTTTTAAATGTCCTACACGCAGTTCCTCCAGGGACATCATGCCTTGGGCACACTTTCATTAAGACTTTGGTGGTGTCATACTGCAGTATTGTACTGGTAAAGGCTCTTAGTGTAGTCTGGGAGCGCATGCTGGTTCAGAGCATGGGCCGAGCAAGCTCAAGGCCATGTTGTGTTAGGGTGATGCTGATTGTTGTTAGTAGGGCTTGCTGAGCACCATCTGGGTGCCATGGTGATGTTACTACATGGTGTTGATTTCTGCCATAATCACGCTAGGCCTGCCTGTAATCTACCTGTGTCATGTGTATGAAGTTTAGGACTCGCTGCTCTTTATTGCAGTTCATTAAAATAAGAAATCAGATCAGCAATATGCAGTTCTGCCACAAAAACTTTGACCACTCTGTTATGGTTCTTCTCACTACAAAACTCCGCTCCACATAACTTCTCAAGCTGACACCAGCTAAGATGGCAAAAAGCAGTAGTAAAGATCCAGCTGAAAAGTTATTTCACTAGTGGAGTCAAGACCAGAAATGAGAAATTGGAGAAGGGCATCCAACTTTGAGCAGATCTTGCCTCTCAGAGCTCTGGGTGAGTGGGATCTCTCCACTGAGGCTTCTGTGATGCTGAGTTGCTTTTCTGGGTGGTGCCACAGAGTGGCTTCCTCAACAGATGGCAATGAATTGACAGCTTAAAAGGGCTTTTTGCAGAAAAAAGTGACATGTAGCAATGTTCTCTGACTAATGGAGATGGAATTGGTGTCACTGAAGTAGGTAGTGGATTCTCCAGGCAAATCTGTTACTTTGAGTTTGCATAGAGAAACTGCCTGAGGACTGTTCTGGGCTACGCACTGTGCCTGAACTGTAGGGAGTTTAGTAGGTGAGACTGGAGGAAGCGAGATGCTTTGCTTAAGGAACGGATAGTTGGAATGGTTGCTGCAGAGTTTTGTCATATTTGCATGTCCAATGTGTTGCCACAACTTGATGCTTCACTAGTTTTTCTTCCTGAGTTTTCCTCATTTGATTCCCTGCTTTGCCCAAACTATGATAGCATGTCACTTTATGCAGGGACTCAGAAAATAATCTAACATTCTCTGGGATCCTCGGCCTGGGTTCAGCTATGTGGCATTGTTCACTTTAAGAGTCCCTCTGGCTATTTGAACTTGGCCCGGATTGCTGTCAACAGCAATTGGCAAGAGGGTTTTATCTACAGTTGTAATCTGTTCCTTGTCACTAGAGCATTAGCAGGCAGAGGGTTTCTCAATTCCTGCTTTGCATAAATGCTTTCTCAGAACTCCTGGAAGCATTTTTCTGCCTCTCAGTATTATTATTTAGGTGAAGTGTCTCTGCGTACCCTTCTGTGAAGATCAGAGCATGGATCTCTGCTAGGTTTCACATAGGCTGTGGTGGTAGGTAAGTGTAATAAAAGCCCTAGAGCTTCCCAAAGGAAACTTGTGCTGTATGGTGGATATTAAATAGAAGGAAATCTGTTCAAAACATTTTTCAGCTGAGAACTATTTACAATGACTTTGCAATTTTGGCCTCCAAGATTTCTTTTGTTTCCCTATTTCTTTCCTCCTGTTTGCTGTTGAGTCCTGCCCCAGCAAAAAGAGGATTGTTGAAGAGGATTTCCCAGCCCCTCAAATAGTAATAAGGCATGACACTGGTGGGCTCCTCCTTTAAGTTGCCATAATGTGTACTCTGAAACAGAATACTTTAACTCCATAAAGGGGCAAAACTGTTTAAATTTCTGGGAAAAGGAACTGCAACACTCCTGCAATCAGTTCTATAATGCAGCTACCTCTGGACAGAAGGTAGGAGCAGTGTGAGGTTCACTGGACATAATTTGACATCATGAGATTTTTCTTGTGTACTTTATTGTGAAATGTGTATTTGAAACTGAATCAGGACTTCTGTGCTACACCTAGAGCGTTTCTGTCTTAGTGCAATTATTGAACAGCAATAACAAAATGAGAAGCAAAGCAGATGGCAGTACAGAAATATCCTTAGTTTATTCAGATGAGCCCAGAAGAATGAATATCCTGATGATTGGATGGTATGTGTTATTAAGCATATAGGTTAGTCACCACTGAGTATTTCGTCTGCTCATCAGAGTATGTAAACTTTTAAACATAGACCACTATCGTTGCAGTTACTTGTGTTGAAAGCATCCTGTTATAAATGGCTTAGTAGCATCCATTAATAGGACTGAAATTGATGGGAGATTCTGTTGATGACTATGATTTAAAAGAAGCTGCACTTAGAGTAGCCTCAAAGCAATCCCTGGTTCTTTCTTTGTCTTTTCTTCTTCTTAAAGAAAATTTTTAGTTCTATTTGTATAATATGCCCAGACTATCATGAGGTAGAGTGATCACCTCTTACAACTTCGAAATATATACCTAAATTGATTTGTCTGCTACACGTTTTGAAATGTGATCTGTTCTGTTAAAAAAAAAAGAAAATCATGCAGCTAGTAATAGGGAAAAAGGGTTCTAAGGTCAAGATTTCTAGTAAAAATAGCATGTGAATGAGTGTTACTTTGTACACATAGTGTTTATAAGTTTATCTCTAATGCTGGGTAGGTGACTTATTCCAAGTAATCTCAGAGTTCTTGGAAGTGATCTTGCAGTAAAGGCATGGATGTAAGTCCTCTGGTAAGAATGGATTTTGTGGATGAAATTGAAAATAGAATAAAGCTTAAGAGTGGGGTTTTTACTATTTTGATTAGCCCATCTACTCTCTGTGCTGTGTAAGCTCTATATGAAACAAACATGAAATCTAACCATGGCAGGAGCTGGTCACCTGCAGGGGCTAAAGCCAATACTCGGCTATTGTGTCACTGGTCAAAACCTTGAAGGCAGTATCAACTTGCATGGTTCTCTGTTACATCAATCCCTTCTGTGAGATCAGGTGTGACGAATGTGCAGCAGCATTGTGAGCCACAAAAAGGGAAACCTGACTATTTTTAAGAGGAGGGAAAAAAATGGGTTTTGTGTCTTATTCTGGATTCATTCCTAATGTGGGTCACAACATGATTCCTTCAGTAATACTGGCACAACTGGAGGAGTTGGCATGCTGGAAATGCATTGTAGGGAGTGAGCGATGCATAAGAGAACAAGACTGACTTAAATCAATGTTTGTTACAGTCTGAGGTCTTAATTTTTCATAGTGGAACCTACAAATTTGGCCTCTTAGAGAGGAGGAAAAAAAAACCAGCCTGAAAACCAAGCAAGTCACCTGTGAAATGTGGATGTTACTTTGGCAGAATGTATCATTGCAGGGTTAATCCTGACTTGTTGCGAGCACACTGCTTTCTAGGTCATTGTCAGTTAGTTAACAGGCAAACTCTGCTCTGTTACATGCAACATCAGTTGTGTTGCATGGGTGGAACAGGGGGAGAGGGGAAGGCTTGCTTCTATGCAGATTGCAAAATCCACATGTAGGATAATGTTGAGTCTGTGCCTCTGCATGGCTGTCTCCCTCAGCTGGAACATCAAAGTGCCTTGTTCCTCCTTTTGTGGCAACGTTCCTCTGCTAACTCTGCCAAGCTTTACACTCTGAAAAGAATAAGAAACATTAGGAGCTATTTGTCATTCAATAGGACTAATAACAACTGAAGAGAATGATTTGTTATTCACATACTTATTTAAGAGTAAAACACTGAGCAATTTGATAAGCTAATTCCTAGAGGAAATAAAGAGCTGAGAACTTGAGCTTTTTAGAACAGAATTTTATTTTTAAATGTGACTTTTCTACCGAGCAGTAGAGCTCTAAAGTACAGACCGCTCTGCTCGATGATTCCAGCTTAGACTTTCTCAGTTTATCATAATGCAACGTTTTAATGGTAATATAGGCTGTAAAGATAGTCAGACCTCAGTGATATGTATGTTACTATTGTCTCCAAATACTGCCCCTGAAAGCACAGGCTTCAGTGGCCTTGGTCAAGAGAAATTAGATTACAACTATATGGATGTTATAGAATTCTAAGAAGTCTCTAATTATTATGGTCCCCCTCCTGGTTTTGGAGCATTGCTTTGCTGCAGAGGTTACTTTGATTCAGTGTTCAGCATGGGAGAAAAGATTCCCCTTGGGCATGGCGGATGTTGGGGAGGCACTGGTGGATTATCCTGGTTTGGTCCTCTCCTAAATGCCTGATAAGTGATACTTCTTCCTCTCCGAATGGGAGAAGAACCTGAAAGGTCCTCTAGAAGTCTCAATTAGTTTAAAAGCACCACTACATACATGCCAAGGGTGTTGTGGGGTTCACTGGAAAAGTCCTGCTGGTACCGCTTGAGTAAGAGTTTTTTGTTAACTTTGTACTGAAATTATAATTCGTCTTTCAAACTGGGATTAAAAACCAAGCTTTTTCTATTCCAATATTTTCAATAAAAATACTGAGCATGTGGGGGATGGATCTGCTTAAAATGTTATTATAGTTGACGCAGACTTCAATGTGTTAGTGAAATAAAATGACTGGACTTTCCTGGGATTAAGGCAATCGCACAGTAGGAGTGTTCCAGGCACTCATTAAGCAGCCAGGCAGGGCATGGTGTATACCTCCTTCCTTTGAAAAGTGGTGTATGTATCGTGGGTGCTGATGAGATGAAGGGGGTCAGTAGCTTTATGGCTGCCTTTAGGTCTCCTTTGCCCCTTATGCAGAGGTACAAAGGCTAATGGCCACTGCAACTAAACTGAAGGAACTGGATGCCTCTAGACATCTGTGTATCTCCAGGAAATACAAGCTGTCACTACTGACTTTAACATTTAATCTTGCATTGACATTTAAGGGTGAAATCGGCATTGAAGCTTCCAGTGAATTCATGGGTCTAAGTTTATATTTAGACTGTGCTTACAGAGGAGCCCTAAGGCTGCCCTCAATTCCAAACTCACCATCTCCACAGGCAAAGAAACTGCAGGCATGTCCCTTGGCATAGCTGGAGGCCTCTTCTCAAAGCAGGAAGGACCCCAAAGGATCCAAAACATTCAGTACCTTTTTATGATGCTGACAGTCTCCCTTCTGGCTGCTTCAACCTCAGTATAAACAGATGAGCTAATCTGGGAGTATCAGGCTCTTTAGGAAGAATGTCGTCATCGCTTAAGTATCATGTTTTGTTAGCTTTAAACTCAGGCTCTGCCTATACCAGCAATATTGCCATCGTATTTCTGTCCCCTTCTGTTGTCAAAGTGCTGGTCAAACAAGAAATGAGTTAGCATGGCAGCAGTTCAGCTAGGGAGACTTTCTGTTTAATCAGAGCCTCTGGGGAGTGTTTACACACAAGGATCTTGTCCAGGCGTGGAGCTTGCATGGCACTGACTGTGTGGTGCTTTGGAAGGTACACTGAGCTTTGCTGTGTCGGATGGCTGTACCACCAAGTGCTGCCAAATCGCCGTGCTGTGAGCAGCCACTGGAGGACTTTGTTTTGCTGCCATCCAGCTCATTAGCTTTCAGTAGCTCAAACATGTTTATTTATGTCAACTAAACCTGTGAAAACAAGACAGTATGTCAAAGTCAAATTACTTGGTGTGACTCTCCTCCTTCAGCAGGAAAAGATGGGGCTACCATACTCATTCATCTCCTTCTTGTTCACTGCAAAGTAACACAATTAGCAGTGGGAAAAGGCTGCCAATCCAGTGAATAATCTTCGAGATCTCTGAGCAGTTAAGCATGTTAATTAAATTGACATTGCAGCAGGAGTTTGAGTTAGCAGACTACCAGCAATCTTTTGGTGGAGTATTTCTTTCCCTACACAGTGCTCAAACTTCCCAAGTCTGGACTGATTTGGCCAGATTCTTTGCTCCCTTCCAATGGCTCTTCTCACTTCAGGACAGCAGTTCCTGATCTACACAACTCTAATCAGAAACAGTCATGCATTTATTTCAGTGTATTTTTTCCTGTTTATAGACATATGTGATACTGTCTGGGATTTACTCTAGAATCTGTTTTTTCTAATGTATTTCCCCCTGTTTGGGTAACTGTGTACAACTTGAACTTGGCAGACCTTTTGACACTGATCTTATGAGACAACCATCTAGGTTTCTTATCTCTGCATTAGTAGCACAACAGAAATGGTGCTACACAGTGCTGAAGAGTCTCTGTGCTGCCATCACAACCTTCTATGTTCAATGCTGTTGTTTACCTCCAGCTAAATAAAGATAGATTCCCTTTGGGATCTTGCTTTAAAAATATTGGTACTTGTGTTCTGTGTTTGCAGGAACTTACATCACTTACTCTTCGCCTTGAACAAACCAGAACATCTTATCTTGACGTAGAGCTGTGTGCTGGCTTATGGATAATAAATACATGTAACCATGATTCAGCAGTATAAATCAGAAATAGCTCTGTGGAGGTCAAAAGCGCAGTGCAATAACAAAGAAATTCCAGTGCGAGAGAAGATGGGCTGAAAAGAGGTGAACTTTAAAACTATTCTCTATAGGCCTTACAATGTAACCTTTTTTTGTGAATGTTGATTTCAGTGGGTATTCACTGCAGCAATTAACTGGTAGTTCCTTCCTTGTGTGACTGTTCACTATACGCCAGCATTGAGGTACTGTGACTGCTTCTAAGACTTCTTTTGAAAAGATAAGTCCTTGGGTTTGCCGGGTCTTCAGCAGCCTGCCCCTGCTTCTCTGCTTTGGTATTGCTGCTTTTGCAAGTAGATTGGTCACGTCCTCATCAGTCACTGTTAATCATCTGATTATTGGGAGTGAAGAAGAGGTAAGCCTAATCACTGTAACCTAGGACATTACAGCAAAACGCTTTGGAGGAAGATGTTACCTCTTCATGTGTGATTAATGCAATGCCTTGTCTACGGGTGTCTTGTCTAAGATGTCAGATGAATTCTCAGTATTAGGTAGGGGAACAGAGCTGGGCACACATTACCTACAACTTCCACTCAGGGGTCTGTCCCACCCCTTCAGCATCCAGGGGCGCACCTTCTCCTGTCCCATTTTGAATACTTTGCTTTAAAGGCTGCTGGAACTAGTTCACAGGGTGGGGTGGGGGAACCATTGTGCCTCTTTTCCTCTAAAATGGATCTGTAGGAGGTTGGATGTGCTGAACTAGTACATTTCTAAGGACAAAAACTCCTAATGTTTTTGAAGATTTTTTTCCCCTGTTACCATGTTGCCAAGCAACATTTTTACAGTATCAGCAGCTGGGGAAACTAAACCCTGAATGTCTGAAAATGGATTAAAGGAGAAGAAAGAAGGCACCTATGTTGTCTTTTGGCTATACCCTTCCACTGCTGAGAAGGTGTACCCCTCACTCCACCAGTAGACTCATGATGTACTAAAGTAAAATTTTGATTTATTCATCTTCATCTGTCTTTAAATGTATTAACACTTGAAAGTGGTGCTAGGTGGAGATGAAAGTCTTTGCTCTCTAGCTAATAGATTCTTAAATAATAGGGCTGGGACAGATCTGAGAGGTCCTCCAGTCCTTTTTGCCATGGGAGGTCAGTTGCTGTTATCCCATCACTTGCAATGGAATGGTGGAGTTACAAGAGTCAAAGCTTCTACTTAGAAATCTAGAGTGTTTGAGCCTGTACTCAAAAACCCCTCCTAGCCCCACAGCAAGTAGTAACTGTTTGTTCATGCTGTGGAATTAAAGGAGGCTAAAAATGATGCGGTGCCTGGCTCCCTCCCGTGCCAGTGGTGGCAGAACCTGGTCTGACTTAACTATGATAGCCTGAGGCATGTGGTAGACTCCTGACACTGCTCTGGCATTTCTAGGGAAGTCTTTGTCTTGTATCATTTGTATGGATAGGACACTGGGGACCCCAATGTACTGGATGCTGTTTGAACACAGAGCAACAGAGACTTCTTGCTCTGCAGAGTTTAGTCAACCTTATTTCCAGACTTTTAAAAAAGTGCATATATTACCATAATATCTAGAGGTCGACAAAGTTCAGTCCCATTGGGCTAGCAGTGTGCCATTATATAGTAAAAGATGGTTTCTGCTCCAAGGAATTTATATTCAAAGGTGTTTTGCAGTCAGCTCTCTGACTCTCCTCAGCTTCTGCTTAACTTTAATATTAGAATATTTTCTAATCAAGGTCTAAAATCCATATTGAGACTCTATCTCAGGTGACCTTCTAACCATTCAAGAAAACTAATGAGGATGGAAGGAAAGCTGAACTTTGGAGCTTCATATTTTGTTTTACAGGCTGAGTGATCTATGTTTGCTCCCTGCAGGGCAAAGGGAATTCTCTCCCTCTTTGAGCAGATAAATTGAAAGTAATAGACTTTGAAAAGATGCTTGGATCAACATAGATGATGGGTCTTTTTAGTCTTCTGATTAATAGAATGCAGCAGACAGCCAAATAACCTTTAACAGATGGAAAGTAAGAAGAAAAACATTCTCTGAATAAAATTTCTTAAAGGGTAGAAACCCCCTGCTTTTAAAAGCTATCACTGCAAAGGCTCTTATGTTATAGCTGAAGTTGTCTAAATCCCAAAGCTGTAGAAGAAATCCACTTAAGACACTGCACAGATGCTGTCTTGTGAAACTTGGTTGGACAGCACTATATACACAGTGAATATCTCTAGGACTTACAGCCACTTCCCAGTCACTAAAACGGGTAACTTTTTGGCTGGTGATCAAAGAAAAAAATAAATTCACTATTATCTCTAAGAGCAGGATTATGTATAAAGAACAAACAACCACTTTCTGGAATAGTTGCTTGAAGACTTTTCAAAACTAAAGAAATAACTTCCTTAAAGCTCTCTAATGTCAGAAGCTGAGGCTGCTGTAAATGCAGCTAGTAGGGTCCATTGCTTTTTGACTGGACAGATATGTTAAGCTTCCTGTAAAGCACATTAACCTTCTGTATTAGCAAGTGGTGTTAGACCTGTGCAACCAAGCTGTGGAATAGATTTTCCTTTTAGTAACTTCTAGCAAGCTTGCAAGGAGAACTTGTTTCTCTTCTGATTTATTGCTTATCCCTCTGGCATCATTGCCTCTTGCAGCTCCATATTTCTTCCTTTTTCCTTTCCCTAAGTTCCAACTACATCCAAAAATGAAAAAAGTTCATCAAAATGACTAAAGATAACTTAGCAGAGCACTTCCCACCTTGGGGAAGGAGAAAAGAGAAATAAACGATCTGCTTCCCCTTTTGTTTTTGCAAAGACTTTAGAACCAGAAACCTGACCTTCTCCACAGCGCTGAACAGTCTTTGTTCCTGTCTTAACTTTTCTGTGAACTGTTAAAATATCTCTCTTGCTGTGTGTAAGGGGGGGGGGAGGGGGAAGAAAAGGGAGGGAGGAAAAGTGTGTGTGGGTTAATAGGTTCCATAGGCCAGATTCTCTCCCCTCTTTTAATGGTGAAATGCTCTAAGTACAAAGGCAACTTAAAATTTCCTGACGGGGGGGTAGGTGAGAATTCCCTTTCTATGTTACTCTGTCAATGTCAGTGAATGCTACTAAGCCAGTCTAAGCCATTGCCTTATGGATGTCAGAGCAGCTCACCTTTGTCTGCCTCTAACTTAGAACTGATGATGGAACTTTAGTAGCAGGGTATGATCATGACAAAAGCAATATCTTCCTGTTTCTGAAGATTGCGCGCACCAGTGATACATCTCTCCAGCCAAACTCTCTCCCTTCACTCACAATTCCTGCACCTCGTGTTCTCCCTATTCTGCTTCTGATTTGGTTCTGCCTTGGGAGTCCCTGTGCCAGCTGGCCAGGGGAAGAGGAGGAGAAGGATATCCCACCAAATGGCAAATAGAGCTTGTGCCTGACTTCACAAGATTTGAATCCAGCCCTGGACAAACTGTGGTATGAAAACATGTATCGTTAAATGCTGCAGAGCTGTAAAGGTTGCACTGCTGCTTCAGAATCCAGCCTTGGGTCTGCTTTAAATCATGAATATAATATATTCATACTTTGGTTAGCTTCTGTGGGGTAGCATTGCCATTTGCCTCTTAACTCCAAATGATTATTGCTAGTTAAATCTTCGTTGGTTTTTTTAAATACAATGAAAATTAATCTTTTGCAAATATATCCAGCATGGTAACTGAGGACTTTATCCAACACCCATTAACATCAGTGGAAGGATTGCTGCTGGATTTGGCAGGTGCTGAATAACACTGAGAACAACAATAACTTAGGAAAAAGGTTCCCATCTCGGAGATCTGACCTTCTGCAATAACTACTTCATGGAGTAGAATTCAGTATAAGGTATAACTTTTTTTAGACCTGCACTAAAAACTTCATTCCTTACCCACTGTATTAGCACATGTAATAGCTGTGCAATCCAGAGTGACTACATCTCTAAACTTGGAAAGTAAAAATGCATATTTGGAAATATGGCTTTGGGCACTGCGTAAACAGCTTCAAAATATCTCATGACATAACAGTGATGTTACATCTTTTAGACCCATGAAACCTGGTGAAAACTGGGCCAAGGTCTCATGTGTTCTTTGGCGACTCACCAGCTTTTGGATATGTTTCTGTTTTGTTTGACCTAGACTAGAACAAGGAAAACACCTCCCACTTATCCAGCTGGGCTTAAGTGGAAAGTCAAAATGTCTGTGCTAGAACATGGGAAACATGAATAAGGTGTGAATGTGAGGTAGATACAGATATTAGTATGAGGGCTCATGACTGTGAGCATCAGCATAATGTTTGAGCTGAGCAGGGTAGTTTCCCCAGCCCTCTTGGTTAAGCTTAATGCAGCAGATTTTTTTTCTTGTGTAGAAAGATCTAGGGTATTAGAGGTAAGCGCAGTACTTTGACAGAGTGAAATTATCCCAGACATCTGAGGGTGGAAGGAGCTATACCTCAGTATATGACTGTTTATGCTTGGAGCACTTCCCTGGTACACGAATGCTACTGTTACAATTCTGTAGCTGCTTGTGAAAGAAACATGAGGTGAGAGGCAAAGTTACACCATGGATTAGAAACTGGGATCAATACTACGATCAGTGGGGGATTTTAGTGGTGAGATTCCTAAACTATATATCAGCAGCCAGGAAAGGGGCCGAGGGATGAAGTGGCAACATCTGCAGAGTGTATAAAGAAACACTGCAAATGAAATCAGCTTTCCAACAGGGTAGCAAATGCTATCCCGGACTAGCTGAGACTACTGCTAAATGTACAAACCTATCTCCAGACTGGAATGTGTTCATAGCTGCCTTAGTGCTGAGATGCTGCAGGACCAGACAGCAAACAGAAATACCTGAAAGCAGAATCAGGACCTTATATAGGGGGGTTGAGGGTGATGAGAGGGGGAGAGGTGGGAGATTAAAGGAAACTTTGTCCTGGATTAAATTAAATTCACTTGGTGGGCTTTTGGTCTGTTTGTCAGAATATCACAAAATGCATCGTGGATATCTCCATATGAGAAAGCTATTTACTGTAAATCCATTTTTGGGACACTGGCTCTTTCTTCCTCAATTGGCTGTTCCATATGACTGTGATTAATAATGGTCACAAATGATAATATCGATTATCACAGGAATGAAGTAAGGACCTTTAATGAAAGCAAATCAGCTTTTAATTGAGACTTGCTAAGATGGGGTGATACAGGTTATGTAGATCTGAACTGTAGCAAATGATTCCAAAGACACACTTGCTGAGAACTAGTTTTGTAAGAGATGCGAAGGCCAAACCTGTGGATGTAAGCTGGAGATGAGCTGGCTCAGAGCATCTGGTACAGTTTTGCTGCATGCTCTGGGCTGAATCTCACCTATGCCTAACCTGCTCCTGTCTCTGCACCAGCGGTTGTCTGCGGGCATATTTGTACAAGTACAGCCACTTGTCAGTGCACATCATGGAGTTTCGACATCTGCCTGAAATCCCAGACTTGGCTGGTTAGGGTGTTAGGATCTGAGTTAATTTCATGCTTGTGGTCAAGGGTGAAATAATCAAATTGCTGCTAAAGCTTTAAAAACAGTGTGACAGGAGAGTCTCCTGCAGATCCTGGGTTTTTTTTCCCTTGTGCCCATATCTGAAACATGGGCAATGTGTTGTGGTGACCTGTGTCTCACTACAGATGGCTGGTTGTTGCTTGCTGCTGGGGACAGCACCATTGCTCCCATTATGACCAGCACAGATTGGTACAGAGCCATATGGAGAACTCCCTGCTCAATCATCCCCACTCATGGCTAAGCAGGCCGCTGCTGAAGCATCCCCAGTTCCTACCAGCTCAGCAAGCAGGACTCTGTTTGCATTTTCTGAAATCCATTAAACTTAATACAGGCTCCTTCCCACTCCTTTGATTGTTGTACAACTCCACTGACTGCAGTCCACATACTGTCAATAACAAATATAAATGATCAAAGACTTATGTCAATAGCAAAAACTTTCTTTACTACATGATCGACATGCAAAAACTCTGACTCCTCTAAACAAGACTTTCATATTGCAAGCAATAATGTAGTGAGACTGTACTCTTTTCAGATACATTAGGAAGCCCCTAGCAGATTCAGAGCTATCAGATTTCCCCAGCATCTTTAATGTAATTTTCACAGTGCTTCTTGGAAGCGTGCTACTAATTTCATTTTGCAGATGAATAACTGAGGCAAATAGAGTGAAGGCCAGATAACTGCTCCTGTCCAGAGAGGTCTAACATCCCCTTCCCTCAGCCCTTAAGGAGATGTACCAGCATGAAATTAGTCATCTTAGTAGGAATGATATTTAGCTGCAAGCATCCTCATAAATCATTGCCTCCTTTTCTGGAGATATAGGGAGTGGACAACTTTGCACCTAGAAAGAATTCCATTTGGGTTTGAGTTTTGGATCAAATTTAGACTTGACAGTGATGAGAATTAGCATCTCAATCAATACTGATTGTTAACAGTACTGTCATGCCCCCACTCCTTTCCTTGAGGTCATGAGCACATATTTGAGTCTCCCTGTCCTTGTGCAGAGCTATGTGCACTAAGCCCCAACCTGATGGTGCTGTTTCTTAGTTTACAATGTTGTATGGTCTGCTTTGTGGTCCGGTTTCGGTTCCTTGGACTTTCCACTAAGTCCAGCAGGACCTCTCAAGAGGAGCTGGACTTGTGTGTTGCTGTGTAGAAGATCCAGGCCACCCAATGGGGCTGAGATTCTTTTATAGCTGTAGTATCAGACAAGAATTCACCTGCTGCAGAACTGTTGCTAAATTCGAAGTTTCTTTTAAGGAAAAGAAACAATGCCTTTCCTTAATTGTAAAGGGAACATGAAAATGTGAATAAAGAGCAGAGATTAACACAGCATCATCTATTGATGTCTTTTGAGACAGAAGAAATAGCACTAAGAGATAAGACCCGCTATTCAACACAAAGCGAGGCTGGTGGTTGCATCTAGACTTCAAGATTACTGTTTGATCAGAAATGTACTGTTTGCTGCACATCTTACAGACTCCTGCTGCTGTGGGTACCAGAGTTTTTTTGTTCTTTTCTATTGTCAAAATCAACTTCTCCCAGCCAACAACTGAGACTAAACGTGTGCTACTGTGTGGCATTGTTTTTTGCAGAGGGTCATTGGCTGAGAAAAGAATATATCTTTAGACCAGTGATTATAGCCCTAAAAAATGTGCAAGGTTTTGGCTGCACAAGTACTTTGTCCTGGTACAGATAAAAATAAATATCAATCTAAATGAAGTTGAGAAAAACGGTTTGTGGGTATGACCTGTCTATACTAATCAATTAGAAACATTGAGGGGGAAGGCTAGCCAGCACCTCTGGAGTGTCATTGATAAAGGTCTTATATGTTTGAAAACCAGTCTATTTTTTCCACCTATATCACTTGGTTTATTAAAAGGTATGACTTCTCCCTGGAAGTATTACCTCCCTAATCCTTAGGCTATAATGATAGCATACTTTTTCAACATTTATATTACTAAACAGTATTCAGTATGCATAGAACAGAAAATAAGATATCATTGAATAAATTGAATCGACTATCAGAAATAAGTCTGGGCTACCGATGGATTTTTAAGTTTCATTTAATAAATCTCCCTATTTTAAATTTGTATGAGAGACTACTACAGAGTTTCCCCGTCTGCTGTAACAGTGTCACAGAATCCAGAGCTGGGAGCAATTCCACTGAATTCTGGAGTTTTGCTTCTGGTAATGGCATCCACCTGATACGCTTGCTCTTGGCCCATTTCTGTTTGGTGGCGTTGAAGTGCTATTGCCATCAACTATCTCAAATGCAAGACAAAAATGGTATCTGTTTCAATGAATAAAAGAATTTTCTGCTCCACACTGCAATGATGACAGTTATATTAGCTGCATTTAATATACGTTGATGGGATTAAAATGTGTCTTTAGGAATAAAGTTTCCCGCTAAGGCAATGAAATGCTATCTATGTAAGTGACAACACAGCTAAGTGCAGAAGCAAGGGATGGGTTTTACTTGGTATGCATTTGGTTTAGTAGGAAGAATGCAATGATTTTAAGCTGTTTTCATAAGGAAGCAGCTGCATAATTTCACTTGTTTTAGTTTATGTATTCCAGTGGTAGTAGCAATTTCTACAGCAGCCCATGTGTATACGCAAGTGTGTATACTGGTTTTATTTTTTGGATATGTAACAATATTTTCTGTACCTAAAAGCAAAAAGGCTTCTTTCATACTTGTAGAAAACTTTTTTTCGTGTTCCTGAATTCACATTAAATAAAGCAATTTTCTGGCATGCAGTAAAAATCATGGGGCTTCCTACTTCAAGGTGCAGATGCTTCTTGAAACAAATCCGCTGGAGAGAGTATTCAGATGTCAGATGCAATGACAATGCACTGTTATCAAGGCTGACTGAGACCTCAGCGCTGAGGTCTGAGTTGTGCACAAATGTGGGTGCTGAGAGAGGAGGAGCAACGTGGTATAATTTTAGTCTTTCTGATACTCTCAATATCTGTTAGGTCATGGCATGCAGAAGGGAGGTCATCTTCCCTAACCAACTGGAGGTGTATGGAAACGGATTAAATATAGTGATCACATCAGGAATACAGTGCCATTCCAGCAAAGATGTTTACAATATGTTGTAACTTCCTACCTCTTTATTACTCTTCTACACCTGTAGTAGTCAGGGCAGCTGTAGACGTACCTGTCGTATCTGCACAACAGAACTGTGAAAACAGGCTTTGCATTGAGATGTAACACTTCCGTTTTGACCACTGCAAGTATATTCAAAAGAGCTTACTTTAAAAACAAAAACCACTGAAGATGTTGAGTAAGAGTTGGAGGGGAAAAATACCATAACCAACCAAACAAAATAAACCCCAAACCCTAAAGGCACTGGGATTCTTTGGATCAGCCCAGGTAAAAATTTCAATAGGATTTAAGTGCTTCTGGTGCTTTTCAGATGTGTAAAGGCTTAGTCAGCACCTGGTTAAAAAATAAGCTCCATGATTTTTTCTACTCTATCTGAAAAATACCTTTAAGTGTCATAGAAAAAACATTTTTTGCAAACGTGACTGGTTTGCTTTTTATAACAGTTCTTTACTAATATAGTTGTGCCAGGTGAGTGTGGACATGCTGCTTTAGCATCTTTCCTGGAGTAATTGATTACCCCTGCGCCCAGCTAGTCTGTGCCAACACAAACTCACACTTTGTTACTATTTCTTTTAAACAAAGCAAGTTGGACCCCTTCGCCTATCTCAGAGTTAGGCAAGGCATAAGTCATTTACGGCCTCTGCAGGCTTGTGGCAGCAGATTAAAATTAGATGTTTGAAGCTGTTACCACCCTTATCCGTGTGCCTTGCTTTCCTACCAGATGCTGCTGGTGATGTACGAGCGTCTCATGAATCAACTGCCGAACCACTGCAGTTCTCAGGCTGGTGTGTTAAAGTAAAACAGAAGAGTCAGTTTTAACCTCACACATAACAATGTGGCATGTTAATTCTGACTGCAGAATGGCAAGCCAGTATTTTACAGAACTTCCAAATTCAAGCACAAACAAAAATTTTTAAGAATTAAAAGAATAAACGCACAAAAACTTCTTATTCGGATTCATGACACGTCACTATCTACTTCCTTTTTAAAAGCAGTGCATAAATACCTGTTATCCTGTGAGCTCCCTTTCCCTGCTGTTTTAGACAGGCTTTGAGCACTGATGCTGTGTTTATCCAGGATAACAAAATATGTTCTCTAGTGAATAATAAATTGACTTTTTTCCTTGTCCTTTTAGATCACTATGAATTTTTTAAAGGGGGAATAGTTTTCTTTTCACTGCTCTTGCTGCAGCAATTTGCTGTCATTTCATGGGATTGAAGGGTAGTGAAAATGTCTTTTTAACAGACAGTACAGTAATTAACACCACCAAAAGAAAATTAGCTAGAGCAGCTAGGTGGCACAAAGTGAGCTGATGGGGTGGATTTTTGAAGTTACCTAAACAGCTTTAGTGCCTCCATCCTACTGTCAGAAGTGACACAAGAGCAGCCTTTAACAAATGTTATCAGTCAGCTTTTACCCTTCAAAAGAATTCCACTAAGTGCCTATCAAAGCACTTAAAATTGTATGTGGTTCCCCAGATATTTTCTTTGCAGGATTTGTGATGGGAGAATGAGTTGTCAATGGAGATGTCTAAATTGTCCACCTCTCCGAACAGGAAGATTACCTTTTAATTTTCTCAATGCTAAAAGGCAAAAAAAAAAAAAGAAATAATATACTCAGATTTTGAGGATCCATCTGACCCCTGGGTAACCCCAGTGTGGAGCTGAGAGCTCCTGTGGACAGGCTGCTGTATGCATTTTGGTGGCTGCCAGTCAGATCTGTCACCCTGTCTGGTTATTAACACGTCTTTGTAGCCTGTGCTAGCTGCTTCATAAGGAGTGACAAGAAAGTTGCTTTTTAGTTAATGTCTTCAGTTATCTTCACCTTCTCAAACTTCCTACATAGGGGATCAGCCAGAGGCTGCTTAAGTGTTCTTTAGAGCTTCTATTTTTGTTTAATAACTGGAATGCCCTGGAATGAAGGGAATTCTATGGGGTTACTTTTATTGGTTTATGAGACTCATCCTTTTAGCTACAAGCTCTCCCAAACTCGCCCCAGAGATGCACAAACCTGCCTGCCAACTTCCTTCATAGCAGAAGGGCTGCCTGTACCAGATGTTCAGAGCTCCTGAGTCAGAATCCCAGAGACAGCGAGATTGCTTTAAGCACATATTAATAATACTTAATCTTTGGTCTTCTGAGCTCTAAAGTTCAATAGGGCCACATCTTTTTGATACTCCTCCCCTAATTTAGGACTAAAAAATGCACAGTTTTGTTTTAATGAGCAGATGCTGAGACTGCATTTGAGATTCTGTATGAACTTGCAAGATGGAGCTTTGAAGGAGAAGCTCAGCTATCATGAGGCTGGTGATGTGATTTAGAATTGGCATTTACAGAAGGCCAAATTGTAACAGGGCAGGAGAGATCAGTGTCCAGGCTTCGGTAAATTAGAGCCTGTAATAAGTACTATGCGGGGAAATGGGCTTAGGACTCAGATACTGGCAAAACTTGTGCCTCATGTTAAGGATTACACAGACAGAAATAGGACAAGAATCAGCTCCCTAACTCTCAGCCTAGTCCAGGTCATACCTGAGTCTTTAGGTTTCTCTGTCATCTTTGCTTACTCAAACAGGAAAGCTGGACAGGTGATCCAGGACACTAATACTGCCAAGACATTTGCTGATCTACAGATGAACACTTTGTGTGGCTTTTAAAAGTACAACTACCCATTACAGCCCTGCTCCTCCCAGGATAATTGCAGATTAAAAAGAAACTATTCCAGAAAGACACAAGGACATAGCTGAGGAAAGCATCACCTGTAAGACAATGCAGGCCAGCCCCTCCTGCTTTCTCTAATGTCCTGCAGTGAAAAAGCTATTTCTGAAGCCCACCCTACAAGCCCTGGAAGAAAGCCTGTCCGCTTCCCAAGAAAGTTATGCTGTTGAACATTGCCCATGTTCTGCCTCAAGGAGGATAGTGGTGGCCCTCGGGGAGCCTTGTGTCCTTTGGAACAGATCCTGGAAAGTGCTCCAGTGAAGGATAGCTTTTGCTCATGTTCCCCAGCATCTCATATTTTTCCCAGCAGGAGACAGCAAGTGCAGTCACTTACAGAAAGCCATGCTGCTCTATTTTTGCTGCTGGCTTTCAAAGGGCTGAGTGAGAGTATCCAAGAAGAGGAGGAAGATATTCTGAGTTGCCTTCTTCCATGTTACACCTGGCCCAAGTGGTGTTTGTGCCACCGTTACCACAAATGTGTATTGTTTTCAGCACGTGGTCTGGTCTGTTCTCAGCACCTTGGTGATGCATATGAATTTAGCTCCTGGGTCATGTCTGAAGTCACAAGAATCTCACCATCAGTTATGATAAGCTGAGTTAATTTTTGGGAGGGGGATGTACGTTTGAGCTCTTTGTCTTTAGCAGCATTCGTACTGGTTTCCATGAGCTGGAAGCAGCAATGCACTGTGTTAAGGTGTCTGAGGTTTGTGATGGATGCAGCCTGTGAGAAATTATTCCAGGTTAGCAAAAAGGGGAGCAAGTGCTACATAAGCAAGTTATTTTGACATCTCTTGTTTATACTAATTTGGATAGGCACAGATGGAAAACCCTTTAGCTGGACCTGCCAAGTTTATTCCAGTCCAAAGGAGGAGGGGAAGGAGGAAGAAGAGTAGGTAGATCATTTCTGTTGTGAGATGCCGTAGGGGAAGCCTGGTTTGGCCATGCAGGGCATTAAAAGGGCAGTGTGAACTTGAAAGTTGGCAAAGGAAATGGTAACATCTTGCCCATTTTTTCCTCATGCTAGTGCAGGAAACCAGANAAAGGCTGCTCCAGAAAAATGGGGCTATTTAAATAATGCCTCTTCCATGGCAAGGAAGAAATGAGGACAGCTAGACGAGCGGTGGCTCAGGCATTGCCCTGTTCCACAGCCAGGCCAGTGATGACTTGTGCTGCGCTGCTGGAGCCCATTGGGCTTTGCAGGGGAAATCTGCACAAAGCCCACACCTGACAGTACCGAGTACCATGTCTATTCTCATTTTGGAGGGTTGCATGGATCTGTTTTTGTTTTTTTTTGAAAACACTAAGGGGCTGGGCATCCTACTTCAACTCCCAAGCCTGACAGCGCAGCCTGCAGTGGGTTTCCTGTTCCTGGTAGGAAGCAAATGTTCCCACCAGCTAATGAAGTGTTTGGGCCCCGCTTGTGTACTTGCATATATTTAATGGTATGATCCTCCATTGTATCTGTCTAGAAGAAGGTTTCCCTTCTAGGGGGAAGGAGTGGAGGGGATACCTTGCACTGGATGGAATAAGCCTGTAGGCTTGTGAATGTGACACATGAGCAGGAAATTCTCAAAGTTCAGTGTTTCTGCAGTCGTGCTGCGAGAACAAGGCAAGATGCTTAGACCATAAGGGGTACATAGATTAATCTACTGTTCTGTAAATCACTCTGGTGCTGCAAAGAGGCAGCTGTGAGGATTTTTTTTTTATAGGAACAAACTTCCTTTGTGTCATGACAAGATCTACCAAGGACAAAATTTAGAGATGGGGAGTAAAAAGGCCAGACTCGTCCGCTCGTAGCGGGAGTAGAGAAGGTGCAAAGAAACCAGTCTCTGAGACAAGGAGCTGCTGTAGTAACTCAGGGAAAGTAGTGTCTGTGGGGCAGGTGGGTCTGCCTTGCTGCGCATGTTCCTGTGCCATACTTGACTGCTCTCTTCACATCTGCCAGCTTATTTAAATTGACTCTCAAAGATGGCAATGTGCACTGGGGATAGAGTGTGCAAGAACTGAAGGATTTCCCCACATAGCAAATGGGGATTTAGGCAGCCAAGTGTGACTCCGAGGCAATCCCTATCCCATTTCACAGCCTCCCGAAGTGCTGCTCCTGCGCTCTGTGGTCCTGACCCCTGAGAAATGCTCTGCTGTCTGAGTACCTTTTCTTGCACATTGTCTCTGAGTTCTTGCTTCACCTACAGGTAGCACAGAGAGCAGTTCTCTGCAGCTCCCTTTTACATATTTGAAGACTGTTTCCCATTAATCTTATCTCTTGATTAAGCAGCCTCAGATCCTTGAAGTTTTCTGCTCAGCTGCCTTTGCCAGGCTATACGATAGGCATTCAGCTACCAGATGAGTCTTGTATGTGTGTAATAGCTCAGCTGCAAAGAGGGCTGCTGTGTAAGCGTTATACCCATATGCTGCCAAAGCCTTTTGTGACAGCAAGTGAAGGTGCTACATAGCAGAGATATTGGGGCAGGTATTGAACTAATCCAGCATTGTCACTTCTGTAAGCTCTGCACTTGGCACTGGTTGCTGAGCTAGTGCTCTAATGCTCAGGGCTGACAAATGCAAGATAAGAAGCGGGGGTACTGAATATTTCTTTTAGATGATGTTGAATTACCTATGAGAGTTGGTAATAAAAATACCTGAAGTGGGGAAGTAAATGGGGAAAGTCTAGCCAAAGTTGGGTATAATGCTGCCCTTCACTTGTGTTTAGAGACATGTGTCTTGCTGAAGAATATGCCCAGAACCCTAATTGGAGATTATAGCAAGGTATGGTAAATATCCATGTGGAAGTACCAGAATGGGAATAAGTCAGGCAGAACCGATAACTGAGCTGTTAATGTCCTTCTCTGATTTAGATTGATTCTAATTGCAAACATAAGTCAGTTGATTGTATTCAGTCTTTATTTATGATCAGTTCTGATTACACAAATTATGACAAATATGAATTAGGTTGTTACTAGCCCAGCAATAAGCTCTATGTTGCTAGGTAACAAGCCAACATTATTTCAAACAACCCAATCAAGGGGAAGCAACTGAGCTATTGTTGTTCTCTGTTCTCACTCCTTGTTCTTTAGGCTTGTTGTTAAGAGCCTTTTAAATGTCTTCTCCTTAGTATTTGACTTTCTGGGAGGAAAGGTAAAGGCTTTGTTGAATTTCAAGCAGGCACCTTTGCAGAGTGTTCCATTTGACAAAGGTTTTGGAGCAGTGGCTGTGGGAGCAGCTGTCTGTGTGCTGTGAAGTGGTGTGCTCCTGGACGCTGGAATCATTGCAGAGCAGCCCTGAACCAGCGAGCTCTGGTGACATCCAATTCCACTGCTCACAACGCTTAACTCAGCTCTGCCTTCACTGCTCTCTGTCTGCTGTCCTTGTGGTATTGGAATGGAAATGGTATGGTGGGTCTTAATGTGACCCAGTTGTTGGTGACTTCATGGCAGTCCTGAGGACTGCTTCTAATACTAGCCAACGCCATCCCAGCATTGGGGAAGCTGGTTGAGGTTAGGTACAACTCAGAAATAGCTGCCAACTCTGCAAAGCTTTTGCAGAAATAAGCTTGGCGGGAGGCTCCTGCTCAGCAGAGAGCCACATTTTGTACGTGATGGGCAAAACAAAAGTGGTGAAGGCCAGAGTGAGTAAATTGGCAGAGCCATTGATGAGTTTAACACAGTGTTTCCCTACCTGGCAGTGGCCATCCTAACAACAAAAGCTCCAGGCTTGCTTGAATCTGTGTCCTGGAGGTGATCAAACCAACAGGCAAACCCCACACAGCCCGTTTCCTACTGAGGATTGGAGAAGGTAGCTTTTAATCAACCTGAAAATAACCTGAACAGTGCACTGAAGCATCTTTGCTTTGGAGATATGTCAGGAACACTTTCAATCTTTTATCTTCCCTGGAACAGCAGGAGAAATGCCACTGAAATAAGCTCTGTAATTTCTCCTCTGTAATTATACCTGTCACCACTTCCGATGGAGCTGATATAAATAGCCAGTTCTGCCTTCTGTTTGCATTGTGCTTTTTCTAATACAAAACAAAAAGGAGAGAAGCAAACTGTCTACCCCATCTCCGATGGTAAGACCAGCCTAAGATAGATAAATGAAGTATTCACGCACTGCTAATTTGCTCTGTATTTCTAAGCTTGCCACTATATACAACACACTGCTTACACCAGTGATCTTGTTTGCGAAGGGTAATTGCCCGTAGGATTTATGTCACGTGATAAGGTCAGAGTTGAAACCAAAAGGCATGTATGTTAATGTATGCTTTTAGTTTTGTATGCCCAGTGTCTACTGTTAAATCATTTGTCTGGAAACAAAAGGTAGGCCTGTGCTAATGTGGAATGCAAATCGCCATGCTTTAGTCAGCATTCATCTGAAATCCTCATGTAAGCCAAGGGGAATTCACAGCTCTTTCCAAGAGTTGTAGGAGTTGATGCATTCCAGCAGAGAAAAGAAATTGCTGTATATTTAAAATAGTTCCATTTTCAACATACTGAGAAAAATTTGCTAGCTGTGTAAACTAGTGCAACCTAATTGATGTCAGTGGCAGTTATGCCAGATGTAGATCTTAAAAGTTGACCCAATGACCAAATAATCATGGTTTGTGCTGGGATAAGAGGGCCCAGTCGCTTGGCTGATCATTACTGAGTCTTACTAGATGCCAGCAGCTTTGCTAGAACAGCTAGCTTGGTGGAGTTAAGATCCACTGTACAGTGGGATCCATAAACTACCTCCAACCTCACCAGTTTCAGTGACAAATACAACATATAGACAACACATAGCTCTTTGCCTTTAATAAGCAATAAGCAGTCATAAAATACATTAATAAATATTTTAAAATAAACCCCTTCATGTAATTTCAACTCTTTCTGTTCCCAAGAGAGGAAAAATCATATGGGGAAAAACCAATTCATGCACTTATGAAGAGTGTTCAGCTGCTGTGATGATGATGAGTTATCACAACCAGAAGAGAGATGAATGAGAAAGAGGAAAGGTTTGTTTATTCTAATGACAGAAGTTTAATACTTCTCAAAATCAGTTTTTTAAAATCTTCCAGTTGGTAGAGAGAGCTTTAGCCACCACAAACTCCTGTCTAGGCAGGGGCTGAAATTAGCACAGCATTCAAATCTCTGCAGAATGTGGTCCGTGGCTTAGACCATAGGTTTTACTGGAGTTCAATTTATATTCATAAATACCATCTTTATTCTCTTCAGGGGTCCCCAAATTAACTTCAAAAGCTCTGATAATCATTAAGCAGCTGAAGAGCAGAGATATTTCCACCCTGCTTACACAAGTATAACTGGAACTCGGATATTGAAAATTCCCGCTCTCTTCACAACACCCCCTTCCATACTCGAGTGAGTGGTGCAGTTTCACCCAGCGGTTTTCCATTCTCCAAAGCAAAGATGTCATTCTGTTTGTGGCTGAGTTGAAGATTGCCAAAATTCAGCTAAGAGCTGTAATTATGTATACGTTCATTTGTGTGCATTGGAGTATTCAAAGCCCCACGGGGGACTATGGTGGGTGCTTGCAAATGGGAACCCCCCCCCCCCACCTCCAGAGAAGTCCCTTCCACAGTCGGGTCCCACAGTACAACAGTGTACATCATAAACCTCTCATACTGCTTCCCTATTTGGAGATTCTGAGAAAAAAATAGCGCTAGGGCTCAAAGTTTGATTTGTCTGAACAGCTCAGTATCCATAAACTCACTACAAGAATGAAGGTAGCATTTGTTATGCTATATATAGCAAGAGCCAGACAGAAAACAGGGCCATTGTGCAAAGCGTCAATTAGGTCTCTTAGTGAGCCATAGAAGTAAAACTCCTCAAAACAAAATTGCATTTGCAACACAGTGAATCATGAATGATGCTGTACCAGGTGTCAGCCGGAAAAAAAAAAACAGGAGTGGAAGATTTTTGCCGTACTTTCCTTTGAAGCAGTTAAGTGTCGTCATTTTGAAGTAATTGAAACAGTCACAGTGACTCTTCTGCAGTTTTGTCTAGCAAAACTCGGCATCCCAGAAGCAGATTGTACTGCTGTTGATGTAATCTAAGGTGATAAACATGTGCTAATAAGCTTGGACTCGATTTAGTTTTGGAGAGCCTGCTCCAGGAATCCTGCCACCTTATGTATGGGGGGGGAGCAGCTGAAACCTGTGGCCAGGAAGGGAAGTTCCTGGATGCTGTGAAATGTTAAAATGCCTCCCAGTTAACAGATAACTTACTACATACATGGCTTTGTTTAAAATCTCTTAGTGTATCAAAGCTGCTGGGGTTTGTACACTCCTTTTTTTTTTTTATTTCCACAAGCCCATTTAGGAATGTCTCCCACTGCCCCTGTCTTCTCTAAGATCTCAGCACCTCTTTGTCTGATATTCTCCCTCAATTTTCACAGGGTGCCAGCAAGCTGCGTGCTTGGGAGGGGGACTTGTATTTCTTTCTCTATCAGCTTATTTTCCCCAGAACTTGCCCTGGGAGCTCAGGGAATCCATCTCTCATACTTCAGTGCTCAAAGCTTGAGGGTTCTCTTCTAGGGCTGTGGTCCGCTACAGTACAGGAATAACACTGACACATCCCAGCTCTGAGTTCTTATTAAAGAAGATTAAAGAAAGATTTGTTCCTTCTGAGAACTTGTTTTGGCAAATGTCCTCACCATCTTTTTCCCTACTCGCTCTCAGCTCTGGGTATGTCCCTTCAGCCTGTCCCCTCTCTTAGGATATGGCTTAAATAACATCTTATTGAGCCCTTAGCCTGCTTCTGAAGAATAACAAGCCCACATCAATTGATCAGAGCATGTGTGGATCAGAAAGCCATCCCCTCCCCTCAGCAGCAAATCTTCACCCACCCTTGGTATTTCCTTCCCACTCCTCAGGATGGCATTCCTTGCCACTTGGCAATGAGCTCAGCAGGGCCTCAGCTAATAAAGGAGGCAGCAAATCAGAGACATTCAAATGCCACCGGCTGTGAGGGAGGTAACAGCCTACTGCTGTATCACCACCCTCCCTGTTGGACACCCTCCTTTGGAAGCAGGTGCCCTTCCGTGTTGGTTCTCATGCAGCCCTATCTGCCTCTGCCTCCAATGCTTTCTGTTTCTTTTTAATTCTGGAGAGGAAAATAGCACAGTTCATGGATTTATTTTTTTTATTTTTAGTCCCACCAAACATTACAAGTGCATTTCCCTGAGCACTTTTTTTTTTTAGGAATTGAATTTGCACAGGCTGCTAAGCTTTAGAAAAGCTGAAGAAGCCCTGTTGGGTTTGTAGAGCAGAAGAGTCATTGTAAGCGATGAACAATTAACATACGTGAATGTTAGCTATTTTCTGCAAGAGTTAATTGATACAAATGTACAGAGTGAACGTGCTTGCTGCTTCACTGCACCGAAGGGCTCTGAACGTGGACCATGAGGTGTATGGCAAAAGCTCTCTGGCACTGCAGCCTTTACTGGGTTGATTGAGAAATACAAAATAATCCACTTACAGGACAAACTCATGAAACTTGCAGGTTCTGGGAATGTTTTGCAAAAAGCTAACAGCCATTTAAATATGCATGAAAAAGGAGCACAGTGTGACCCTCATGAATAGCAGCAAATCAAATCCAAGCTGTGTTTCTCCAAGAACAGAGCCAAGAAAACTGTTTTTCATTTATTACTTTTACCAACTCTGATACCTTGTAGCTCTGAAAAGTAGTCTAGGCAAGTTTCTTTTGTACAATATTGACTTGAAAAGCAGGGACATGTGCATTTTATTTATTACATTGAAGGATTACGGCAAAGGCTTCTCTTGCCTTACGTAGTCATATACAATTGTCCAGTTGCTGTAAATTGCCTTAATACCCTATATAATCATTGTAGGTAACCAACTCATTCCACCTGTGAGAGGAAGGGGATGTGTTACCCTGAGAAGGGAACTGCAGTTGGAATCTAGATAGCTAACATATACTGCTAGATGGGAAAAATCTATCTAGTCTATGTGACTTGTCTGCCATCACACAGCAGAGCTGTGGTGGAGTAGCAATGTGAACTCAGCCCTTCTTGTCCCTAGTGTGCTGATAGCAAAAGTAAGTTTAGAGAAAATGTTAGTCTGTTGCTGAGTGGAAGGAGCAAGCAAAGCCAACCCAATGACTAGAAAAAGGCTAAAGGTATGATGATCCTTGAGAATGATCTGCAGTGCCCTCAGTTGTCATCCTTGTCTGTCAGTCTCATCTCGGTCCTTGGAAAGATTATTCATTTTGGAATTTTATTGCATGGGCATGGAAGGCAGAAGGCAACCAGGAACAGCCAACGCTCATTTACTAAAGGCTGATCATGCTTGACCAACCTGAGATCCTTCTAGGATAAAATGACTGGCTATCAGAACTTTAACTTCACTAAGGTTTTTAACAACTCCCACTGCATTCTTATTCGTTAGATGACAAAGTACGGATTGGACAAATAGGCTGTTAAAGCCCAGTAGTCCAACCAATTTTCAAGCTATGAGTAGTAATCAGTCTCTTGAACCTCCAGTTTATAGCTGCTGTCAAGAAGAAGACCCTGTGGGTCATACTGAAGTCAGTAGCATTCAACATTCATAGCAACAACTTGCAATGAGATAAAGCATCTTTGAGAAACTTGTGGACAACCGAAAATGAGGTGGCAGGGCTGATATGTCAAGTGGTAGAGCTTCGGTTTAGAGGGAACTGGGGAAACTGAGCCAAGGGAAACTGGAAATTCAAGAAGACAATTGAACTGAACTCTCTTCCCTAGTGGGAGGCTGCACAGCAAGGGGCCAGTGTGCATTTCATCTAAGAAGGTGGACATCAGGAAAAACTTATTTGCTAGAGGGTGCTGCAGCACTAGAACAGGTTACTCGGAGAAGTTGAGTTCTTAATTGTTGGAACTTTTAAGGAATCAGCTAGGTGCAGTCACAGTTGATCTAGTGTTGGTGGTTGGAGATGCCTTCTAGTCATCGTTTCTCTGATTCTCTGAATAAGCAAGAGCAGTCCATGGTATGTTACAAAGGAGATTGCACTCAAGGCTTGTAATAATTCTGTTCAACCGTAAGACTGACAAATCTATTAATGCGGAGAATTACAACTCCCAATGATGGACACCAACAGGAGCACAGGGATTCTTGATGGAGCTACTGGTAGTGAAAGATCCTTACCAGTAAGGCAAGAGAAAAGTGACATGAAATGATTTCTTAAAATGTGAAGGAACTTTTCTACGTAAGATGAGTTTCAGATATTTCTGTAGGGATTAAGTTGTCTTTTAGGTTATAATTAATATTCAATTGGCACAATTAAAATTTTAGCCTTTCCACTACTATCAAATGACCAGATCCTTGCACTTTTAAGGCGGAGAAAACTCCCCTTTTCGCCTGTGAGAATCTTGCCTAGGCAAGGACTGAGCCTGGCCTATTTAGAGCTCTAAAGTCAGGGCAAAAAACCCACCTTGTGCAATAATAGAGATCAAGATTGCTAATGACAAATCCTCCTGTGTGTTTGGTAGAAAAAACTTGCATGTAAAATAAAAAAGGTATTTTGTTAGCAGCATTTGTGAATAACAAATTAGCAAGGCTTCTTTGCCCCTAGGATGCCATGGAGACAGCTTTTATGCCCCACTATTTGTCCCTCTCATAATAACTGAATTTTGAAGAGCTGTACTCTTACAGCTTTCCTGAACCCTCATAAGCAGGTCTAAATAGTGGGTGTAGAAGCTCTGGAAAGGACAAAATATCCTTGAAAACAGTCGGTTCTTCGCTACAAAAGATACTTCTATTAAAAGCTATCCGAGAAAATAAAGGGAACAGAATATATCTGAAGAAAAATAATACTGACTAGGAAAGGATCTAAAACTGCCAATGAAGAAAGTCTTTCATTTTGTGTTCTGAAACTTTTTTTGGCTCAATGTCATTTACACTAGTCTTGGCAGAGCAACATAACAAAACTGAGCATCTTCTGGACTGGAAAGTTGTAACATTAATTGACTTGTATAAGCCTTTCTCTGTACTCTGCGCTTCCAGTTCTCCTGAATCTGTTTTCCTTTATGTATCGTTTGGGTATTTCACTTTTCCATAAATGTCCCGTACATTGAAACTCAGTTATTTTTGAAAAGATGTATATTTGCATGTGGTTGATTTGGGAATTATTTGCCTCATACTAGGATTCAGCCTTCTTGCAAAACTGTGCAGCAGTGACCTAGCAGTTAACTAGCTGAGGAAACATTCTGGGTGGCTTGCAATTTTGTGTTAACTGAATTTTTAAATTCTTAGGATTACGGTTCCTCATGATGTGATTGTTAGCCGAGTAGGCCATGTTTATTCACGCTCTATGAATAGAGGCAATGAAGGAGATAAGTTTCTGTGAAGACAGCGCAGACATAAGAGGGGGGAAAAAAATTGCAGAGAAAGGATGATCCATTGTTCTGGCATATTTTTAGCACTTCTAACCTTTCTCACAGTTTGCTTCTTGCTTTTCCTGCCAGCAAAAATGCATTCCGTTCATTTCTTCATTTCCTCCTAATGACCTTCGTTAACTGAAACCCAATTAATCTATTAATAAAAGTTGACACTAAAAAAACAAATTGCTTTGTCGTCTTGGAGTGTTAAAAAGGATTTGTATAGCACTTGTCTTCCATTAACGCAGCATTTGAGGAGTCTAGATGCCTTGCCATAAGTCCTTTCTCTGAATCTATTAACGACCTTAAAAAACAGAAAATAACACGATGAGAGGGAGTTTCTTTTTGTCCAGAACATGGAGTGTTTCGTTTCTGAGAGATTTATGTATCAATGTTCTTTGAACCCATCTTTCAAAATACATGCATATTTGATCACCTGGAGAAGGAGATGTGACTAATGATACAATCAGTGTTATAAATGGTGGGCACACTGAGAAGCACATCTACTTTGCACAAAATCTCTTCAGTTTTATTTACAGTTTTCCTCACTGTAATCAGGGATTGACTCTGTCATGGACTTTTGAGATCCTTTCTAGCACCCCTCCTTTCATGCATCAAGCTTTCTGTGTACTTCTGGTCTAAATTTCTTTTTTATGACCCTTTTTGAACCTGTCTTCTGTTGTTTCTGTTACTGTGTTCATCTCGGCAGCAAGAACTGCATTAGTTTGCATCTTCTCTGTCAAGATTTGGGATTTGGCTTACCAGCTCTTTTACTGTCCTAAGAGCTTCACCAGATTCCCCCGCAGTGCTGTTGAAAGGTGGCGAGGAGTAAAAGAAACAAAACTGTTTACCAGAGGTGACACTTTTTCCTATATGATTGAAAAATTAGGAAGGCATCCAGGACCCAATCCAAAATACCTACTGTGAGTCTTTCCGTTGACATTCATGCGTAAGGAACAGTCTCTTCTAGCTGGAGTGAATCCACTTTAGATTCCTGCGTGGGCTCAGAGGTGCCACTCTCTGAAGTACGTTCCCGTATCTCTTGCTATATTAAAAACTTGATTGTCCAACCAGGTCGCTACCTAAAAATAGCTGTGATGAAACTGGGGTTTCATGGTTATGCCAGGAAGGGCTTAATAAGCATAGTTAAAGCCAGCTACAGAGTGGCCATTTGCTGTTCATTTCTCCTGTGTGTTCTTCAGATCTGTTCTTGCAAACTCCAGCTATTCTTGGTGCAACGCAGGACAGCTTCCAAGAAGGCTTTGAAGGAGGATATTGGTGTACCCCTTGTAGACTTCTTTTGGGGAAACCCCCAAACAGCTATTTTTTTTTTTTAAAACAGCTCCAGTTCCTTACACAGATCTTCACATAAGTGTGCTCCTCTGTTTCTTTCAGTCCTGCATTTCTCCAGCAAGAGGCTGCTGTCTGTGCCTGCTTGTATTCTTCAAGCCTTTGAGACAGTGGTTTCCTCCCACTAACAACATTAGCAGGAGCTCATTCACACTGAGCATCCTAGTCATTTGTTCCTTTGCCTGCAATGGCAGGATCGGATCAATTGTAGGGGCACCTTCCAGCCCGAACACCAGATTTCATTGCTACTTGCTTGTTTGCTGCTTGATGTAATTAAGGTAAATTTTCATCTCCTGATTTTTTTCATGTGACATAAATGATAGCGGTGCTGTGGCTTTCAGATTAACATAATATAATAGGCTTTTTACAAGCCAACTTGGTTTGGGGACCCAGACTGGGTGAACATGGCAGTTGATCTTTCTGATGGTGAGTTGGTATTTGCTTTTGAATTTGCGTGTCCAGAGAACATTATGCTTCTAGCGTAGCAGGTGAGGAACCCTTGGTTGATCATATATATCACTGGCATCTCCAGATTATACTTAAGTACAGTTTTCCAAAAGGGGGGGGAAAAATCTTGAGATATTTACCCTTTCACCTTCAGAAGCGTTATTGCTGTGACAGAACAGCTCCGTTCAACTGGTAGTACCATCGTCTCTGGGCTGGGAGGTCAGGAGTTTGTCTAGCATCGTGGCTGAAGCACATATCAAGGATGACACTGCAGTGTGGTAGTTAAGGAGGCTGCTCCTCTATTAAAGGTGATGTTCCTTAGATGAGATGTTAAATCTAGCTCCCTTCAGCTCATCCCTTTTGACCAGGCAGGCAGAAGTTAAAGAAAAAACTCATGATGCCATTCCCACAAGATAATCTCAATGTCTTGGACAGTATTTCCTCTCTTAATAGAAACTAGTTGTGATACACAAGGCAGAGCTAGCATGTCCTGAGCATGTGCTGGCTGCTGAAACTGCCTCTGCAGTCTTTGCACTACAGGTGTTTTCTCCTTGGATGGTCTACGTCGAATACAGCAGGGGATTCCTAAGCATAGGAAGTGCTAGGAAAAGCCAAATTCGATGACGCTTTGTCCTGTGAAGGACAAAACTATAAACTCTACTATTCACTGACTCTTTCAATAATTTTGACTATTCATACTGCTTGGGGGAAAAAAAGTCTTTAGTCTGCCTCAGACTTCCTTAGATATCTCAGACAACTCACAGTCTACTGTGGACACTAGTTCCTCGTGTGTAAAATGAAGGTAATATTTTTCTGTCTCTTGGGATTGTTAGGGCAATAAACTCTACTAATGCTTATGAGATACACCAAGACTGTAAATATAAAACTATAAAAGCCCGTTCATAGACTGACTGAAGTGCAGAATAGCATAAGACAATGGTTTGCTTTCTTGCTACATTGCCAGACCAAATAAGGTTTATTTTTTTTAAAAATACACACATACGTTGAGCATACAAGGCAAATATTATTTGTCCCACTGACATTTAAAAAAAAAAAACACCAAACAAAACCAAAAGCAGCAGCGAGTCCTTGGGATGCAGATTACTTTTGGAGTAGGTGGTGTTAGCTTTGTTCAAACTCCTTATGAGTATGCTTCAAAAGGAACTTTTAAAAAAATCTTTTTCTTTTAGCTTAAACAATCTTGTTAATTCAACACAAATAAGTGAATTGCTTCAATTGGTCCAAATATGCCTTTTTACTGTTAAAGTAATTTTCCTGATTGTTTTGTCATAATTGTAATATTAATCTTCCATTTTGAAGCAAGAGGTGACTTGAGGAGTTGGGGCTGTTTTCCTTTAAAACCAAAACCTTTTTTTTTATTTGGAATGTTATATTTTCATGGAGGTTCTCTTGTTTCTTTTCAAGAAAAAGTCAGCTTAAAGAGCAGTGGGGAGTTTGCAGAAATAAAGATCGCATCCTGCTGCATAGAGCATGAGTGCTGCTGAATGGGAGCAGGCGACATCCTGACGCTCTGTCACATTTCAGCAGAAGGGTTCAAGCAGAGGACTCGGTGGTAAGTGCATAAGAAAAAAAAAAAACCATGTAGGTGGATGAATAGGTGCACAGGAACGAAAAGTGCCATGTGTTGCTCTTCAGAGCCATCATTTTATCACTCTAGATGTAGGACTTATTGTATTCTTCCTCCCCATTTTCATTTAAGATGAGACACTGAAGCCTGCATAGGTTCACGTGCAGATTTCTATATATTTATGCCCTGAAGAGAGCAAGCTGGATCAAGTGTTTTTATTACGTACCATCTCTCCCTTTCAGTATTTGTTTTTCTTGACGAACAAACAGTGTTTGTGCCACTCGGAGCCACAGATCCCATCCAGCGTGCAGGCACGTGGAGGGAAACATGTGGTGAAGTGTATGAAGGGTGCATGCAGGTTTTTGGAAACATCATGAAAGGAACTGCCAGGCTTTGAGTATTTTTGAAATTCAGGCCCACTTGTGGGTGCTAAGTACTCAAATGTCTGGCCAAGAATTCCTTTGAAAATCTGGCCCAGATTTTGCCGTCTAGGAGTAGAGAGCAAGTGCTGCATCTGTGGTTCCGAGCTGGGGAGGCAGACCATACCAGAGAGGTGAATCAAAGTCCAGCAAAATAAGATGTGATGGACTTGAGTCCTGCAGGCACAGGCAGCCAGCCTGCCTCTGAGCCTCCCAAAGCCCAGGGGCTGAGGATTTTGGAGCAGAGACTGATGGCTGGATGGGTTTAATCATATGTGTTCACACCTGGCCATGTAGACATATGCTTACAGTGGAGACTGGATTTTCCTTGGATAAACAAGGAGAGCCTATGCAGCACGGTACTGATGATGGCAATGAAAGTGCTAGCTGGCAAAAAGGAAAGAGTGGTCTTTACATGAGGCTATGGAAGGGATAGCTGTGGGATTTGGGGAGTTGTTCTTGTTCCCTGTAGTGGAAGTACTGTCAGGAGCTGCTAACCCAACCAGAGCACTGCCATGGAAGAACCTGTTCTCTACAAACTGGCTGTGATAGCACTGGCCACGTAAGCAATATCACTAAATCATTGAAGGGATGGGTTTATGCACTTTTGGCATGGAAGTTTCAGACTTTGATGTAACTCTTTAATGAGTGGGAAGGGGATTTTTTTCTTTTTCAATGAATCTATCAGAAAACCACCACGCTGGGTTTTACTGCATGATACTATACCAGAATGCTGTAATGACAAATGAGAGAGATTATTCAGGGATGGCGAGTGATGCAGGACAACTTCCATAGTATTTTCATTGCCCTTATGTTATATACAGAACAGCACTGTATAACACTAATGCACTGAGGCACATTAGATGTGTGTCCTTTTAGCCCAGGAAGGAACAAAATAGAAGCAGAAGTGACAGAGGAGCTTGTTTCCCATCAAGACCAACCAACCATTACCATATTATTGCTGTATTTGATTTTCCTCATTTAAATGTGTGATGGCAGCAGTTTATACCAGAAATCAAAGGTGATTATTTTTCCATAGAATTGTCAAGCAGGGCATAAAGCCTCCTACTACTGTCCTGACAAATGTGCCTATTACTACCAAAATCACCGGTAAAATTATGAAGTATGTTTTCCTCTGTAAACAAGAGGAGCTGAGCACAAAGGAAAAAAGGCCTTTGGTCGTCGTGATATTTAGGTGGTGTCTGCTGGGATAATACTATTGCAGGGATTAAATTTGCCGTTTGAGGTAGTTGCTAACTTGTGTCTGTACATGTACATTATGGCTCTACACATGTGACGACCACATCCTCCTGACCATACTAATTTATTGTTGGCTCCTAATGAAGAAAACAAGAACCTGATGGAAATATCTTGTTTTCTGACAGCAAAATCTAGGACAAAGTCTGTGTCCATTACATGTGATACTGTGAGCTAGGACAGCTCCTAGGTGCTTCACTTAATTGCTGTGCTAATTTTCAGGCCATGAGGAAAGGCTGGGATGGAAGTGAGCCTAGGGGTTGGACCGGAACAGGACTTGGGGAACACACAGACCCTCAGCCAATTCAGACTGATCGTACAGCTAGCAGCAATGTGGGATTTGGATTCTTTCTGCAGAGTTTATTATTGGAAAAGTTTTTTGAAGTGCGTGTTGATACAGGGGCCACCAAAGGTGAAATGAAGGCTTATTCAATCCCCTACAAGAACACAGTCCACTCCCTTCTGAGTCTGAGATAGGGAAGAAACTCTTACCTTGTAAATCCAGAGTCTTTTCAGCACAGTTCAAACTGAAGGGAGAGAGCAGGAAAACAGCACTTGCTCATCCAACCTGGCGACACAGCTGCAGTGTGCTCAGACTAGATGAGGTGAACGCATTTCAATTCTGCACTGCAGCCATGCATTCCCTCTGCAGAAAGCTCCTGCCTGATTACACAGGCAAAGTGAATTTTACTCCAAATCTCAGAGGAAGGATAGAAGCTCATGAAAAAAAATATTTGAAAGAAACAGAAGCGCAGACTTCTGGGGACTGCGTGCTTTGTGCCTGGATGATCATACAGATATGTCCACTCAGCACATTTGTAGAAGAGTAGCACTTTTCACCACTTAAAATTTGCCCTAAGAAGAGACATGATTCCATAGACTTGAACGTGTTGCTATCTATTTGGTTTAATTAAACCAAACCACCAGAGATCGGGAATGATGCCCATAAACTTATAGGCAACAGTGATAAACACTTTCAGAAGGTGATTCTGATATTCATGGGAGTTAATTACCTTCTGGAGATTTTTTTTTGCTATGGAGGACTTCAAGCTCTGGCCCGTTTTGTGCAAAGGCAGGAGGATTGATGCCAAGCCTGCTAAATTGAACAAGAGGTAGCAGAACTACATCCTACCTAGGATGCTGCGAGTACACTTGCCAATTATCCCTCAGAGAAAGGAGAGAAGGCACTCTTGGGAATGAGTAATCCCTTGAGGTCCTGCATAACCCCTGGAGATACTTTTCTGGTTCAGTGGCCCATAGAGGGAGTCTAGGGTAAGGAGGTGTCCTAAAGAAGGCAGGATACACTCCCTTCAGCCTGGGAGACACCCTGTCTTTGCAGCATGCAAGGTCTCAGGGAGGATTTGCTGCCTAGAAATGGAGGTTTGAAAGGACAGGAAAGGAGTGGAAATAAATTACAGGCCTGTGCCAAATTGTCCTTCCTCATCAAAACTAAAGGCTGCCAGTCTCTGTCCCCCTATCAGCACTCTGCAGTTAACATTGGTGCTTTTTTAACAATTTACTGGCAGCTGTGAGGTACTAAAAACTGCGTAGAACAAAGCCAATTTCTAGTTTTATTTTTTCATTGCACATAGAACGACGCAGCTATGCAAAAGGTTTTGGCTGTGAGTTCATGTCAGATGCACTCACCTCTTCAATTAGGCCAGGGGATTTTTATCTCAAGCAGTCAGATAGCAAGTCCATTAAAACACAGGGGGGACAAGGATGCATAATTTGCTTAGTGCTGCAGTGAATGGTGCTGCTGTGAAGGTCTGGGTTTGGTGATGAATGTTTCATGCCCTGATCTCTGGAGAATGGGATACTGACCACATTGCAAGTGGTTGAAAAGAAAATTGGCCATGTTTTGCTGGTTGTTTGCCCTTAGCTATACATTGCAAAGCAATGACAAGTGCAGCTGCGAGTTATAGGACTGTTCTCTGCTTAAAAAATGGCTTCTCTGACAAGGCTATTCCTTCTACCAGAAAAGCATGCTGTACAGTCAAATTCTGCTCTGCAGCCCCAGAATCATAATGCAAGTTCTCATAAAGAAGTGCTCCTGCTTCTACAGATTGCTGACAGTTCAAAGAGGAGTGGAACCTGACACACAACCTTAACTACTGAGGTAGGCATCGGAGTTAAGGTTGTGTGTCAGGTTATTCCCAAAAGCCAGCGAAGATGGAGATCCTCTAGTGAGCCTGGAAGCTCCAAGGATGCTCTTGGTGTAGATGCGGAGAGAGATGGCTGAAAGTGTGTCTAGTTTCTTCATACAGGAACACTGATGTGAATGTTTAAGGAGAAGTTGCTTGCCAAGAAGGATGTGAACAAAAACAACGTAGGCCTCAATCTAAATGAGGTATTTTCTTCCAGCAAAATCATGCAAAAACTCTATATAGCTCAATGCAATCGCAGGGGAAAACCCAAGCTGGCTCTGAACATCTAGAAGTGGTATTGCAATGTTAGCTGGGACACTGCTGAGATTCTGATAGTCTATTTTTCATTAGAGGCAATGAGCCTATACAGAGCGCCTTGCTAACCCAGAGAAGTTGCTTTGAGAGTCTAGGAACAAACATGTTCACACCTAGCTGAGGTCCTTCTACCTGATGCTTTATTGTGTGATGTAAGCAGAACTCAAGTTCTAGCTTTTCCCCCATCTCTGTGTGTCTTTGTACGTTGAGCGTGTTTGCCTTCTCTCACTCAAACTGCATGAATAGTGATCAGCACTCAAAACATCCTGAGAGGGGTCTCTGTGAGAGGAATTGTGGTGGAGCTGAATGGTCTATGGGGAGAATGGGTCATCACCTCCATTTTACCAGGGGAAACTGGGAGTTCAAGAGGTATGGTCATTTATTAAGGTCAGGCTTAGACCCAGTGCCCTCCTTTGGGCTGTCCTACCTTCTGCTAAGCAGCTGGTGACAAGGCACACTGTGGGGGACCCAGCAGACGGTATTGAGGAATGGTGCATAGTGAGGCGTGCAAGGATGTGTAGGAAGTAGGTGCAATGGAGAATGCTGCCCAGATACTGCTGTGATACTCTTAAGTGATAAAATCAAACACATAGCAAAAAGACTCCATGCACTTCTTCTCAGTCATCTTATATACAAGATCTTTTGCTCTTCAAGGGTACTTCAGTTCTCTTCTCCAATCTATTCTTCTACAGCTTATTGGGATTATTTAATTGGTTTTAATTAGCCTTAATGGGGAGTGCATCTGCCACTTGCCTGAGAAGACATAATCAAAGAAGGGTCCACATTGTGGAATATCAAAGTTGCTCTTGTCCTCAAACCAAGAAAAATATGAACAACCAAACCTCAGGAGAGAATTCATCATCTACCAAGCACTTGAGCACAGCTGTATCAGGTCTCTCTTGTAGTGGCAAGTCACTTGTTTGCTGCAAAAGGCATGTAAGTTGAGGGAACAAAGCTAGTAATTAGAGCAACATAGCTCAGATGAGATGTGTTCTGCCTAAGCATCCAAACCAAACACTTGGCTCTGCTTCTTTGGATGGCATTTCTCCGATGCCTACCCCAGAACAGCAACCAAGCTGATTTCAGGCCAAAGTAGAAGAGTAAAGGGGCTAGCAAAGGGACATCCTTCTGCTTCACACTGCTAGTCAATGTTTTATGTCTACATCCAGACAGCTAAGCTTGCAGGTATTTTGTGAAATGAAAATGTACAGCTATTTCAACTATATAATCTTAGCATCTAGTGTGTACCAAGATTTAAGAACTCCCCATGAAGATATTCCTAACCCGAGAATATATAATGTACATACAGAGTTTTGAAACGACTGTAAGCCCTGCAGCATGCTCTGAGAAATATCAGCTCTGGGCTTGCTTGAGCCAGTGGAGAAACGAACTGTAAAGCTCAAGAGGACTAGCGCAAAACTTCTAGCATCAGCCTTCTCTGCTTCAAACCAGATGCCTTCTAGTCTGATTTTCTCAGACAGTAGCAAAGTGCCCTGCTGTCATAGTAAGCTTTAACAGAGCCTATGCTCCATCTACACAGGCAGATTTTTATCAGTAATAGTCAACATCTGAACTTTTTCCAGAAGTCATATGGCCACGGAACTGTGGTATCTCTAAGGAGCATCTAATGCTTTTCATTGGCTTTAAGCATTAATTGCATCTTTCTTGCTAATGTATCTGGCATCTCTCTGCATTAGACAAATATTTGGAAAAGATGTCCTAGCTTATATGGTGTAATCCAGAAAAAAGACATAATGTTCTGTCTATTGCTGCTTTTAAGAAAGTCTCATGCTCATGGATCAGAGAATGTTTAAATTTAGGTAAAAACGAAAATATCAGCTGTATTTAAAGACATCGATGAGCAAGTCAGAAAGTACCAGGCAGTACATGTTCCTTAAACAATCAGCTGCCTCTGATCCTCTCAAAACCCTTAATAAACATGGTGGATGTAGCTCTTTAATGTATAATTGTCATTTAATGTCACTGAAAGGTTCACCGGGGGACCTGAATGACAATATGAGACCCAGCATGGACTCACAGAAGTTCTTTCGTAGCCACCCGAAGTGTTGCCATAGCAAGGTCTGCGCCAGTCTCTGCTAATTCATACAAGCTGTGTGTTGCTGGCTGTGCTGGGGCAGGGTAGGCTGAAATAGGTTTATTTGTGCATAATTTTAAGAAGCAATTCATGCAGCAGAAAAACATGCTGCCAGACAAGGATATAGATGGAAGTCTAAACAAAGCAACCAAAAAGTCTCAGAGCAAGCAGTATTCCAAGCTGGGAGTATCTGCACCTTTGGCCAGGAGAAAGAGGAAAGAAAAATTGGGATTCAGAGAATCGTTAATGACTAGGGATAGGGAATATGGATTATTGGCAAAATGGAGGTTGGGCTAAGATTTTAGTTAGCAAAGTTAGCCCTAATTGTAGGTTTGTCTGAATTTAGTTTTGTAGCTGACGGCCCAGAGGTGTACTAGACTCTAAATCCACAGGACTTGTGTTATTCCTTTGAGAAATTGCTGATGGGATGTTCCATCAAAACGGTGCCAGCAAGGAGGATGAATATTTAAGTTTGAGTATTGGACCTGGTTGAACTAGCAAACTTAAAAATACTACTTTGTAGCAGTATGGTGAATGCAAGGCAAAAGGGCCACCTTAGCTAGAGACTGGACATTTGCAGAAATATAACCGAAAGATTATTTAGGTCTATTTTAGTATGCCTAAATGTGCTTTGCTATAGGCAGATATCTGTCTGTACTTCTCTTCCCTCCATCTGGTGTGTAAAAGAAAAATAAATGAAATCAGAAAAATGTCTAAAAATCTCCCGATAACAGTATATCTAAATGAGATTCTCGGAAATGTGCCTTGACCTTCAGCCATTCTCAGCAGTTGAAAATATTGGTTTCCAACATTTCTTATTTGCACTGAGTGAATGAAAATAGTCTCTCAGACTAAAAGTTCTCCTTCACCGAACTTTTTAGCTTAGTCATCAGTACAGACCCGTTCTCAGCCGAAGTAATGCATTTTGCCACCTAAGAAATGACAAGCAGTTGAAGTACCCATCATTTGCTGACTGCATGCCAGCTTTTTTCAGAGGCAAGGGCAGCACTGTGGGAAATGGAAGAAGAATCCATTGGTTTTTTTCCTTGTACATCTTTAAGGACAGGAGTCGGCGCTGCTGTAATTATCACCACCTTCTCCACTGGCTACAACATCCTGCATCAAAGCCTGCTGAACTGTCTGTGATGCTTCTTCACTTTATATTTACTGCTGTTCTGCTCCAGGGTTTGGCTGCACCGGAGTAAAAGAGTAACCTCTAGAGTTGCTTAAAGCCCTGCATGTTCCCTGCCTCAATCTAATCATAAAGAACTTCCTGAACTCTGAATGACTGTTGATGATTGACTGATATATAGCTTTTCCACCCATTCTAGCTATGTGAAAAGCTGATGTGAAGAGCTGGGGACCGTTTTTGTGCCCCGAATGAGGTATCGGATCAGATCCACGGGCAATGATGTAGCTTTGTAAACTGAGAACAAAACATCAAATGTATGCTATTGCTCTGCGGCTCTGATGCAAAGTAACTGAGTAAAATATCACTTTATCATCAGAGAAGAAATGCAATCATTCTGAGTGTGTTTGAGCTGGCCACAAGAGATTCGGTGAGGTTAGCCAGCATGTGTCTAGGTAGCTAATTGGTACTAATTTCTTCCAAGTAGCAAACAATCTAGAAACTACCTGCAATGATTGCTTTTCAGTTTATTTTTTAAAAGTATTAGCTGGATTATTAGTTACAACATACATCTCAGGGTGGCATCTGGACCTCAGAAATTTCAGTTCTCCTTACAGGCTGGAAAGACCCAGGTTTTCACAAAGATTCCTTAAACACTGCCAGCTCCTCTGGCAGTTTGCTGCTAGCTGGAAGAGTCCATTTTGAGCCTAGTGGGCCCCTATCAAACATGATTCATTTGGCTAGTGACAAATAGGATCTGAACTCAACAAAATTTAACCAAAATGGGATGGTATCTGCAATTTCAGTTCAGGCTCTTGCACGGATTTAGGGTGAGCTTTTTGCTTTGTAAGCTCTGAAGTGTCACTTTTCTCCCTTTTTTTTTTCCTTTTTGAAATTTCTTCTGGGCCTGCAATATTGCTGCACTTTGCTTCACTTCCTTTCACATAAGGTTTTTTTGTCTATAAGAGCCCACTGTGAGTGACTGTAGCTGAGGCGTTTTGTAAAGTAATTGTTGAAAAAGAATAGGTATTTAACTACCTGTCCCTTCCCACCTCATTTCTTCTTCTGTAAATTGTGAAAGTAATTAATCCCCAAATCACAATAATTTTGAAATTAGCTTTTTTTAAATTCAAATCTAGGAAAAAAAAAAGGAAAGCCTTTTTCAGGCAGCGATTTGTTTGCTGCTTTCTCTTCTGTGACTTCTTTCTCTCCCGTCTTTCTTCCCATTTGTTCTTGCCTCATTCCAATGACGAGAAGGAAATTACATCTGCCTGGATCACACTTGAGGTTTTGCATAGCTGCATTTCAGTGAGCCCATAATGCTTGCTTCTGAAAATCCCCAGTTTTTTTATCCTTCAAGATTAAGAGAAAGGTGGGAGATACCTTAAACCATAGAATTGGTTACTGGGAGAAAGAAGATGGACCAGGCATCATGTGAGACAATAATAGAACTGTGCTGAGGTTTGTATTGCTGAGAGATGGTCCCATGTGCTCCCCTTCTTGCTTGAAAGCCTATGGACACCTTGCCCTCCTGGCTGTTGTGTTTTGGTTTGAGCTTGGGCTCAATTTGCCACAAAGGTCAGATGCCTGGAGGGCATCTCGTTGGGCTCTTTGTTTCCTGGCAAGTCTGTTTTCTTGGGAAAGAAACAAAAGCACTCAGCTCTCTGCCAGGTTTCTATGGCTCCCATGTCCACACTGCGCTGCAGCTGCCTCTCAAGAACATATGAGCCAATAGGGATCTTGACTTCTTTGCTGGCATTGTTTTCCCACCCTTTTCCCACTCCACTTCTCTCGTTCTGCCCTTTGTCTTTGATTGTTGAGAAAATTGGACAGGCTTCTATAGCCCATTTTAAAAATGAGATGTTAGGTTATATAGCCCTTCAATGAGAAGATCCATTATGTATTTTAAAGTAAAGTGGCAACTTGTGTCCATCAGCCTCGTGTAAAGCTACTCAGCGTCATTAAATGGTTGCTATATGAAGAACTAGCTAACCGTTATTTGTACTTCAGTCATGTTTCTGTAATGCACACATTATTTCATAGAAAGTCTTAGCCTGTTTCAGATGAAAGATAGTATGAATATATCTTCATCAACACTGCAATAATAGCCTAGAGAATAAGCTAGGATTTCAGTTCACAGCCCTTCTGATAGTCCAAATCTAGAGCTAAACATTATAGTTCCTCTCCAGGAATTTACACCATGACTGCTATGTGATCCTACAAATAGCTCCAGGCTAAGCTCAGTCAGATGATATTCAGCGTTTAATCTTCCTTAGGAGCTCTGGGAAGCTTTGCCTGAGATATGGTAAGATTTCACTTCTCAGCTTACAAGGCAAAGTAGAGTTTTACTAAGAGATCACCAGAGAAGCGCAGTAACCACAACGAAGGAAGGCCCGTTTGGGTTAGAGACTCCATTTGACTTCATCTTGGGTTTGCTGTTGCCACTGCGGATGGCACTGATTTCGTATGAACTCCCACTATGTGGTACTACCAGAGAAATAATTGCCAGTAGCACCCAGTACTAATTGGTCACTAAACTAAAGCCAAACCAATTTTGAGATGTGATTCCTCTGCATGATGCTAAATGCCGCCACCCGATACGTACTGTGCAATAACCAGAGCATAAGGAAAAACATCAATAGTTTGTTGTCTAGATAAAGCTGCTGCACTCTTGTCATCTATTGTATGGAAGCATTGTGCTGCTAAGTGTCATGTCCCAATATGAGCAGGTGCTGCATTTGCTCATGTAACTAATTGGCCTCAGAGTCATCTCTGAAAAGAAACAAGGTGCAGTGTGGCAACATCTGTGAAACCCTGCGTTCATGCTGATCTGCTGCTAAAATCGGGTGGTGGTTGTAATTCCCACCCATTTCCCCAGAAAGTTTTACTGCTACCAAGTTGCCAAAATGCAGTTTTGCGGGGGGAATAGCCTTTTACAAATGTGAGACGAATCAGAACCAGCCACTGCTGGAAGATTGAAGATCTCGGTGAGGATGTGGCCATCTGGTTGCCTTTCCCCCCTGCAGTGGGAGAAGGGCTGTTCTCAGCCAGGCTTGCAAAGGCCTCCTGAAGGGTAGACAGAAGGCCTAGGCTAGCTGTGCTACATGTCACTGTGTAAAGGCAAACCAAGAAAAACGCCATGAAAAGCAGTAAACCCAACAACAATAGAAAAACACTGCAAGAAAAGCAGGAGAGTGGAAGGGGCTATTTATTAAAAGTGAAGGTGTTTGGTTTACTGATTGCAAAACCCAGAGAAATGTATCAAAGGCCTTTTCAAATAAATGCCTGAAAAAAAAGCATTGACCTGTTGAAGAAGAAAGTCTGATAAACGAATACATTTCACGTGCACGGATCCAAAACCTATTACAGAGTGCCTTCTCTCTCCCCTGTATTTTTCATGGTTATCTATGATGGCAATAGATATATGTCCAGGGAAAATCAGTATTTGACAGGTTTCTGCTGTACAGTAGACAGCTTTGCATTGTGTAAGGATTTAAAAAAAAAAAAAGATTTTTAAACCCTGTGGGTATCTGACTTAATTTTAACTACTTGAAGTCTAAAGAAGCTGTACACAAGCCTTTTTCTTCTTTCCTGATCTGAAAGAATTTGTTGTTGGGGAAATGGTGAAGTTGATCAGGTTAGTTTGGTGTGAGATATCCTTGATAAATCCACATTGCGTATTGTCCTATTTTCTAATTAAGCCTGTGACTGTTTTGTCACAGTCCTTTGAAGTTTGTTTTAGAGCCTGGAATATTACTGAGATTATGTTAACAGGCCTGTTGGTTGCAAGGCATGTTTTCATCTTTTGTTTATATATAGGCAATATATTTTCCGTTCCCTTGATAGGCTTCTTAGATGTCTATGCTCCAGGAACACTGATTTTTATAAGGTATTACTCTTCTGACACAAGAAGTATCTCATCTACTGCTCTCAGAGATATTACTTCCATCTTAAGTCAACTACAAGGTCTTGTCTCCATGTTCAGCCCATCTTCTTTCTCATAGTGATATGTTTTGGGGGTTACACTTGTGTTATCTTTACCTTAAACCTCATACTTTCCACGCAATGCCCTTGATTCTTCAATTTTCGTCCTCTGTTTACTCTCATGTCAGGCAAATTTCCACATTTGGTTTCCCTTGTGTGCCAGCTTTCAGTCTCACCATGTCAGGTCTGACCTTGCCCTGCCCAACAGGACACAGCTGGCTTTTTGCCCCTGCTTTTCAGCAGAACCAGCCCCGCTTTCCCTCCTCGCTCCTTTGTAGCCAAATATTGTCATGAAAGAGGTTTGTCTTTCTCTACTCATTCAGGTCTCCTGCACCTCTGGTTAAGAAAGCCAAAGTGAATTGAAGGGACTTCTTTCATAGAGTGTCTGTGTAGCAATGAGAGGACGGGGTTGTTAATGCTTTCCATCCAGGACCTGACATGAGCATCTGCGGTCAGCAGTCTTCCACTAGAGCAGGCGTTGTTTGGCACGGCAGAAAGGATCCAGAGTTCATAATCAAACCCTACAGCAACCTATTCCCTCAGCATGGTTGATTTTTTGTGGTTTTTTTGGTTTGGTTGGGTTTTTGTTTGGTTTTTTTTTAAAACCAAACAAACCCCAACCCCTCCCCAAAATTCTACAACATCTAGTGCAAAGGATTCATGCTTGTAATAGCAGCTTTTCCATGGTTTAAATGACAGCAGTCTGAAATCACCAGTGCTGTACTCATATTGAATTTAAACTTTAGGTATACCATCTTAAAAGTAATAAGTGATTATTGAAAAATAGTTGTCATAACTGTGTAACAATTTCTCATAAATTACAATGCTGTTACACCTCATTTAATATGCTTTTAAAATCAATTATTATTTAACCAACAATAGGTACCTTATGAAATCCAAAAGAAATTTCATGAACCACCGTTTCAAAATGCAGTGTTGCTGTCACTGTAGAAATTCAAGGCTAAGTACTTCCCAGTAGTAAGCCATACAGAACCGTGTCGTTAAAAATAAACAAAAGCAAGCTGATACTTTAACAAAAATTCCTCTCTGACAAACAAGTGGTAACCTGATTTACAGATAATGTCTCTGGGGTTTCATCGGCTTATATCACCTGGGTTATAGAGAAAAGTCATTTTCTCCTTGAAGAATCCCAGCACAGCCCATAAGGCTCAACCAAGGCAACTGTTAGACTAGTTGGTGCCCTTACGTGCCAGCAGTCTACAAGGCAGACTTGATTGCCAGGCAGAGACCAGGAGCTGCAGTTCCCCGTGTAGGGCTGGATGGCGGCGAATGCCGTGGGCGTACAGTAGTGCCTGGTGGAAACTGTCCAAACTCCTTAATGCTAAAGCATGAAAGATAAGAGTGCTTTCCTCCTGCAAAGGCTTGTCAGTACCACACCAGTTCTTGCAAGATTTCCAGCTTCAGCAAAGTGCGTTCTAATCCTCTACGATTTCTTGAAAGAAAATCGGACAATTTGAAGATCCACATGAGATTTCAAAGCAAACATCTGGTTTGAAAGCTTTTCTCTTCCTTTCTTTGTCCCTTTTTCTTTTTTTTAGCTAGGTCTTTCAGACCTCAGCTTGAAGATGTCTAATGCAGCCCTTTCCTGAGGACAATGTAACTGCCTTTCATTCTTAAACCACAAATAATTATTTATGTAACAGTAGGTAACTTATAAAAACAGTATAAAAAAGGCCTGGGTATTTTTAGTTGATGGCTTGCCTTCACCTCTTATTCCTTCATAACTCAAAGCTTATGAGAACTGGACGTACTAAAAGATGCTGTAAACTACATTTTCAAGCATTCATAAGTCTTTTGGAAGAGCTTTTTTCCAAACCTTTTTTCTTAGCATTAAATTCTTAAAACTGGCGTAGATTTAGAAGCCCACCTTTCACCACTTCATATTTTCCATTTGCAAAATCTGAATTTTCTGATTTTCCAGAGCCTTCTGCTTGCAAGGCATGTGGATTAAGACCATGCCACTTGTTTTACTCCTGTGGATTTACACTAGTGTCACGAATGTGCTTGGACTTGGCAGGAGTGTTCGTGGTCCTGAAACATTGCGTGTGTTCATTATCACTAGAGATGGGGCTGTACAAGGAGGGATGAAAAGAGTTGTATGTAATATTGGGAGTGGAAACAGAAAAAATTATGAAGTAATCTATTTTCCTTTCAAGTCCTGAAAACATTCTGGTGATGCTTTCCAATCACATGGGCCAGAACAGTAGTAAAGCTGGTGTAGCAGCTCCCAAGCCAGAAGACTTTAGGTGGGACCATGCCCCCTCCTCTGTAAAGGAAGGATATTTCCTATACAGAGTAAGAGATGCACTTCAGGAACACGCCAGAAACCTTCTTCCCAGAAGCTTCTAGATGATCTAATTTCAGCGTTGCCCTTCCATAGCGTGATGAGGGGGAAAGACTGACATACTGAGCTGGGAATTGATTTTTCAGGTTGAGATTTGTACCCGGTGCAAATTTTGCTTGGAATCTAATGGGTAACAAGTCAGCATAAATGATCATTAACTAATGCAGCATTATACCGAATGGACCCATTATGCTTCATTCTGTTGCATGGAGTGCAAAATAAATTCTGGATGATGGCACATATTCTTAGTGAACGAGGGAATTTCAGGGTAGAAAGAAGCCTGTGTTAGCTGTCTTTGTTTATTTAATAGGAGATTATAAAAAAATTATTATCCCAGGCTAACTTATGTCATCATACACCATAAAAATACACAAGTAACAGACCTAATTGTCAAAGCCACCAATATACCCAATAGTTATATCTTGTCTTAATACACTTCTGAGTCTCACAGTGGATTTCCCGAAGGCAAACGTAACAGTAAGAGGGAGAGAATCAGATGGCAGGTCAGGAAGTTTTTATTCCACATGGGCTAAGTTTGTGGGTTTTGTACCAGTGCCACAATTGATGCGATGCCTGATGGCGGACAAGGAAACTGGGGCAGGGGGGGAGGGGGGCATAGGGTGGTGGTGATGATTTGTCTCCTATGAAAGCACCTAATAACGTTGGTTTTGTCTAAAAAGCATTTGCGGGAAAGGGCAGGACCAAGTGCAGCTCAGTAGGGTTGGCAAGGCTGTGAGATGGCACACTATTCCTGTGTCTCGTGCACTCGACAGTGCAAGAAACGATGAGTAAACCCAGCAGAGAGTCCAAGCAGCAATAACCCAGGACTCCAGCACAGGCTCAGTTCTCAGATTTCCCTTAGGAAATCCATAGATTTCAAAATCAACCTTTTTAATCTCTAATAGCAACAGATTCATGAGAGATTATAATTGTTGGTTCCAGTGGTATTACTCCAGTGGCAGAAGGAGAGAGAGCGAGCCTGGAGCCCTGAGTCACAACTCTTTAAAATACACCCAACCAAAAGCATTAGGAAAGCAGCATGTCAAAGTCTTTTTCAATCACTTGTGCTCTGGCTTACTGAAAACAAGCTTTTGTGTACTTAAAAGTCACCAGTATTTACATGTCCTACGCAATTGGGCTGAGGTGGAAGGGGCTGTCATTTAATTTTTGTCTTCACAGCCAGTTTGTTTCTGGAGCTCATGTGGCTGAATATTAATATCCATATGCCTGGTGTAAGCACAGACATATAACAAATAGGTTTGTATTACTAGTAATCTCTTGGTAAACACTGGATGCCTTTCCAAAGGTTAATTCTGTTGCCTAAGAAAAAGCGTTGTGTTTTATTGTGGGAGTTGCTAGGTGAAAATAGGTACCTTGCTGATGCCTGTGATTCTGCCGTGTCTGACAGAGATACGGTTAGCTCTGCGGGACACCGCAGCTAAGGGTGCGAGGTGCTGTGCAAGGCGCTGCACGCGGTGCGGGAGGCAGAGCTGGTTCTACTCCTTGTCCCCATGAGCAGCCCTTTGTGCCACGACACGGGAGCCTCTTCTGAGAACATAGCCTGTCAAAAAGAGAAAAGAGACGATGGGGGAACAAGCAGACACTGCATTTTCTAAATGAGGTTCCCTGTGTTCACTCTCTGTCTCTGGGCAGGGTACATAAATCTCCTACGTTTCATCAGGTGGCACATTAGCTGAAAGAGGCCCTGACAGAGCGCAGCCTGGCAGGAGCATGCTGTTCCCAAGGGGGCAGAGCGCTGCAGCTTGGGCATGACAACTTTTTTTTTTTTTAAGCAATTCTGCTTTCAATTTCACATGCAAACTATACCTTCTAGGAAGGAAACAAAATGGCCTGTTGAGAGGAGCAGAAAATGAAGGGCTATTTTAAATCACATTTAAAAATGTGATTGTTCTGATAATTTTTTTTTTTTTCCTTAACCCTTGAGTCACAGGCAACTACAGATACGCTGGAGTTTCTCCTAAGCCTGCAAAGAGGCTAAGACTGGTAATAATAAAATAATTCTTTGTGCTTTAAATCAGTCTCACTTCAAATTTCATTCTGTACAAAGTAGGGATCTTACATTATTTTACCAGAAAAGTGTCCCCTAACTCAGAATAGCCGTGGATAGCGACAGCCTCTTCCCTCTGTGACCTGTGTTTGTCTATAGAATCTTCATGGTTGGAAAGGACCTTTGAGATCATCGAGTCCGACCATACACACACACACACAAAAAAACCCCTACAACCTCTGACACTAGAGCATGCCCTGAAGTGCCAAATCTACATGTTTCTTAAATACCTCTAGGGATGGTGACTCAACCACCCCCCTGGGCAGGCTGTTCCAGTGCCTGACCACTCTTTCAGGAAAGGAATTCTTCCTAATATCTAATGTAAACCTCCCCTGCCGCAGCTTCAGACCATTTCCTCTGGTCCTGTCATTATTCACCTGGGAGAAGAGGCCAACCCCCACCTCTCTGCAGCCTCCTTTCAGGTAGTTGTAGAGGGCAATGAGGTCTCCCCTCAGCCTCCTCTTCTGCAAACTAAACATGCCCAGTTCCCTCAGCCTCTCCTCATATGGCTTGGTCTCCAGACCCCTCACCATGAATTAAAAACTTGGCCGTTTCATGATCACTAAACCCAAGACAGCTTCTGACCACCACATCTCCCACTGGTCCTCTGTTTGTGAACAGTAGGTCTAGCGAGGCACCTCCCCTGGCAGGCTCACCTACCAGTTGTGTCAGGAAGTTATCTTCCATGCCCTTGAGGAACCTTTTAGCCTGCCTGCTCTCTGCTGTGTTATATTTCCAGCAGATACCTGTCAGGTTGAAGTCCCCAACCAGGACGAGGGTTGGCGTTTGCGAGACTTCAGCCAGCCGCTTATAGAATGCTTCATCTGTCTCCTCATCCTGGTTGGGTGGTCTATGGCATACTCCCAGCAGAAACTCTCCCTTATTTGCCTTCCCCTTCATCCTTACCCATAAGCACTTGACTTTATCATCACTGGAATCTAGCTCTATACAATCAAAACACTCCCTAACATACAGAGCCAGGCAGGAGGCCACCTGAGGTGCTACATGTTCATGTTGCTCTGCATGCATCACCCACCCTTGGCTGCTGTGGGGGCACAGGGAGGAAAATGCTTTGTGCCCTTCCTGTTCCCAGGAGACACAGATGGGGAGGCAGGGCTGCTGCCTGTAACCAGAGCCCTGCCTGTGCTGCCTTTAGAAATACTCAAAGGATTGGGTCTGTGTATAATTTAGTCTTATATGGGGGAAGGAGTATTTGCATTCCTTGATTTTGTACATCACGCTTCAGCTTTGGCAGCCTGGACCACAGCTTTGATTTGCTCTTTGCTTTTTCTGGGCAGCGAAAAAGGACTGATCCCCTGATTTAGCCACCTTAGTAGTCTGCCTAAAATGGTACAAAAGTCTCTCCTGCCTGGGTGCAAAGGGCAGAGGCGGAGGAGGAACCACTAGTTAAGATAGTGCTTGTGCTCAGGGATTTCCTATTCAGGAGTCAAATCACGGGTTTGCTGCTCTGCTCCTGGGTTCAGCTCTCACCTACACTCAGCAGCCTCTATTAAGGGTACGTCATGGCAACATCCAGCAATTCAGAGGTCCAGCACAAGAAACGCTTGACAATGACCTACACATCTTCAACAAGCGTTTAAAGGACTGAAGAGGCCAACGGCTCTAGTCAGACCTGAGCTGCAGCTCGAAGGCTTCACCATTTCTACAAAACCTGTCAAATCTCAACAAGAATCTAACAGTCAAAAGATTCGTTCACTGCAGGCTGACTAGAACAATAAGCCCTGAAGGATATTCAGTAACAGGCATAGCTCGGGGCGTTGGATTTTTAATCATTTCTCTTGATGTTTGACAGCCGCAGCAGCACACATCTTGCTGCATTGCTCATGGGTGGGAGAGGTCTTGCCTGCGTGGCTTCTCACTGCCTAGGAGCATATTGGAAAGCAGTGCTGGAGAAGATGCTCTAGCAAGGAGGAGAGCACCATACTGCAAGCAATCCATTTTTGTAACAGGAGGAAAATAGGTTCAACTCACTGTTTTAAGCTTCTGTGTCACCAAGAAACTCAGGTCCTTTATTTATTATTTGTATTACAGTAGCACCTAGAGGCCCCAAGTTGCTAGGGTTTGTAGAGCACTTTGCAGGAGATGGCTACTACTCCTATGCCATTATAAGATGACAAAAAGGGTGGGAAAGGGAGGGAGAAAAGTGACCTGGCTGTGATGCTACAGAAGATAGTAGAGGAATGGGAAGCAAAGCTCTAACTTGCTCAGGGGACACTTGTGCTGTCAAGCACTGGGGTCACAGCATTTCAAGAAGCTGCAGTGCCTTCAGCTCAGCTATAAGAAATTACTGTCTGCTCACTTCTAGCCCTTCTTCAACAGTGGTGTAACCTAATCCTTTTTATTTCACATTGCAATAGAATAAATCTATTATCAAGACCTGGCTGAGGGCTGATGGCAACTTCAGATGCGCTCACTTGACCGTCTGTGATCAACCGGCCTCTCTAGTCTGAGCCCAATTCAGTGGCTGCACTGCAAAGTTTACTTGTAATTTTAGTTTGGAAATTTGCTTGTTCATTTCTGCCTTGTCTACAGAATAGCCGGCTCTCTTCGCTCCCGTTTTTGCATGCTGGAAGCCTGCCAGTTTCTTTGGTCAGAAAAAGATGCATTTATTGAGCACAGTGTAGAAGAACCGCTTCAGACATAACACCTCTGTGCGAAGTATGTACATATGCACTCCCTGGTAACACGGACCAAAACAGCTTGCTGCTTCTCCTACCAGGTGCAAAACTGGCATTGACCCTGTTGGGAGGTGGAATGGGACTTAAATGTATATTTTCATGCATTTTCTACAACTCCGCTGAAATTCTACTGGTATTTATAGTAATAACAGCTCTGTTTCTGAAGAAAGAGGTTTTCATGTTGTAAAACTGCAATCTATGCCTTTCAAAAGCAACATTTAAAAACTATGCAGTTTCTTTTTCTTACATGAAGTTTCAGCACCTTCATAGGAAATATAAGCTGTAATTTCACTGGTTTCCTTCTTTAAAATACATTTTAAATGCCTTTAAATATATTTAAAATATCTTTAAAGTATATTTTAAAGATAAATCAGACCTCAGCACATTCTGTAGTTGTTCAAAAGAGTGCACAACTGGCAGTGCTACAATTTGAATGTTATCTAAAAACCTGACAAGAACAGGAGTAATAGGTGCAAAGTTTCTCCATTTATTTAGCTTCAGCCACCGCTAGTGCTGAATTTATCCTTGCAGCATCCTTATGCAATGCAGATAAAGACCCTCACTGTGTTGTGACTTGGTAACTCAAGTGCAAGGTCCTGCCCGTGGTCACACCAGGGCCCCGCAATAAGCTGGAGTCACCGTGATATTCCTGGCAATGCCTGGCAGAAGGATGAGACCTGCAAAAGATATTGGCCGATCAAAGATTTTTTTTTTTTTTTTCCCCTCCTCCTTCCCCATCACTGCGTCAGTCTTGTTCAGGACAAGTTCATTAAAGGCATCCTTACAGTGATTAGTGCTCTGTTCTCTCCCCATTTCACCCTTGTCTGCTCTCCTGATCCTGACTTATGCAAAGCCAGCAGCGATGAGGAGAGCCCTAGTAACTCTGCCATCCCTTTGAGTGCAGTGTGATGCTCCTGCTGTTGTTAAAGAACAGACCAGCGGCACTTGACGAGCCCCTCTAACAAAGCGCTTTGAGAGCAACTCACCAAGCCCTCCCTGGCTGACAGGCGTTTTGGTGAAGCCCTGTGCTTTTTGGCCTCTTGCTATGGGTATTTTCACCGTGGAGTTGCTCAGGAGGGATCCTTTTCTTCGCTGTTATGAGAAGTGGTAGCAGGAGAAAAGGGATATTTTTATTCCGGACTGGTTTGTAGACCTTTCAAATGAAGGTGGATGCTGGGCATCCCGGCGCTATCGGCTGTGCTATGGCTTTGCTCAGATATCTGAGCTGGAATCTCCTCCCAGATCGGAGACATCTCTGCTGAGGTAGCTCTCTTCTGGCCCACTTGCGTGGTTCTCCAAACCAGCCACGTTCAATGCAAGCACATTTGGTGTAAATGCTGAAACATTCTGGTCCTATTTCACAAGGAGCAGCAGCTGACCCTTCCCTTTCATATTTTCTCTTAAAGCAGGAAGTTTTGAGTCCTTTAACCATTTAGCCATCTTGTTGCAGCCTAGACTAGAGAAATTTGAAAGGATCAACCCCAACATTAGCCCATTTCTAATTAGCCTTGTTGCCATAGCGACTTGGGGGGGTTATTAGCATCAGCATGGCAAACTGATGGAACTGTACAACTTCTTTTGCAGCTGGGGAATGTAAAAAGTGAATCCCGCATTGAATCATGCTTGCAGGGTTGACACTCAAATCACAGCATTGTATGCTCAGGAAAATGACTGTCATTCCTCACACACAGTGTTTCACTTTAAGAGGAAGATGGGGGGTGGGTGTTGCAGAGAAAGAAAAAGGAAAGAGGAAGAAACAACCTATCTGAGGCATTAAGATGAACGTTAAAATGTAAAGGAGCTGAAGAAATTCAGATACTTTATTTAAACTAGAAAAAAGAATAGAGAGTAACTGACCCTGAAGCAGTCAGTACTGGATGTGGACTCTGCCTCCATTATTTTCATACGCTAAAGAGCTGGGATATTCCCATGGACTTTCGTATGAGGAACATGGGAATGTGTAGAAAGTGGCTTCCATCCCTTATTGATATTTCCTTTTTACTACAAGGAGTTGAAATGTGTTTATTTTTGATCCTGAATGTTGTCATGGTTACAGGGCTACTTGGATGCTGCTTTTTGCACCCCACGAAGGTTTCCGTGCTCGGTGTGTGGTGCAGTTTGAGGCTGGAGATGGTGGGGACCAGCCTGACCACCTACCCCACCTTGGGCTGGGAACAGCCAAACCTGGAGCAGGGATTCCTCGGGATGGATTTCAGTCCCAGGAGGAGGGATGGAAATTATGTGATCACGCTCCTACCACTCTTACAAATGCCTACTAGGTAATGCTTGTGAAATATCTACTCTACTCACTCCCCAAGTATTTCTAGCCTTGAATATTTCTGTATAAGCTACTCTTTCACCTGGTGCTTTGATTAAAAGCCTTGTTCTGTGGATTCCAGGACTAGGACTTTTTTTCGGCATAGGCTTAATTTTAAGCCGTAGTCCAGAACATTGTACAAAGCAAAGCTGCATGAAAGAGAAAACACTGGTGCTGATCTCGGTAATGTCAGGTCTGTTTGTGCATCTCATGGAGAATCTCATGTCTGCCTGCAAGATCAGGTGGTAGACGGACTATAGAAGCTGTTGACTTTTCACTGAAATATGGCAAATGAAATATTTTTAGCTGAACATCCCCAGTCCTCAGCCCCATGTCTTTTTTTCAGCTTTTTAGCCAGAGGGTTTTCAGATTTCCAAACCTATACAAAGGAAGCACTTGGAAGAAAATTATTTTCTATCAAATGCAGACAGGCAGAAGATGCTAATTTTCTGAGAGGATTTTTCAATGAAAGGTTGCAATTTTCTGTCAAAGGCATCTTTATTCTTTTACCAACTACATGAAAATGTCATGTCTTAGGTTTGCAGCACTTTACGCACACACAGAGTGCAAATGGAGACTCATAGGATATTAAACTCTTTGTTAGTTTTAAAACCACTTTGGGGTGGAATAAGGACCCTTGTGAGCAAAAGAGAGTGCTGTAGGTTGGAAATAAGCAGATTTGTGCTTTTTCACACTAAGCTGATATGCGGCCTTGTGCAAATGGCTGCCTGAAACACTTTCTCTCCTTTTACTCTATGGAGACTAGACAGTCAAGTTGTTTGGACGCAGATTTCTGTACCAATCCCAGCACACCGTATGGTCTGCAGACGTGCTTTGTGTTCATCGTAATCTGGGGGGGGGAAAAAGCATACATGAACAGGGGGGAAAAAAACCAAAGGAATGAACAGAGCAGTATTTTCTGGAAGTTGTTGAAGTTGGAAGCAGTGAGGGTAGTCGGTGAATATACACTAATACACAACTACCGTATCTCAGCTCGCCACTTGAAGTAGGAAAACCGTGGGTGGAAGTAGATGGGAACAAGTGGGGTGTCCCGTTTTGATGGACAGGCTTAAGTACGACTGTAAGATCAACAGACGGCAGCAGTGCCATAGTTTGCCTCCCACTCCTAAGTCACCTTGCCTAAGGTTACAGACCTTTCTGAGTGCCTGGTAATTACCTGGTGCCCAGGTATGAGTGGGCCTGATTCCCTCGTCACCTACACTGCTTTGATGTTGAAGGAGAATTGAGTCTAGTAATTGGGGACAGTGATTTGTCACAGTCACTTAGATGAAAAATTCAAATCTGATTACGGTTAAAATAGCAGATGTCCTGAATTCCTTTCCAAAAGGGGCACTGGAAACACAAAAAATGTTTTGTGGGGCAATGAAAATGGCTTTGCCCTACCTGATAACCTTTTGGTGACTCCGCCTGTAGTGGCAGGTGAAAGGACAAGCACCGTTTGCTGCCAGTGAGATCCTTGCACTCTGACTCTTCCCATCGCAGCTGCGGCCCTAGACTGAGAAGAGCCAAATGGAGGAAGGACATGAGTGGTTTTCTTCAACCCCATGTGCTGGGGGGCCCTTGCAGTGGCAGCAGGTTGGCATGTGGCCATGGACATCGGGACTCCGTTTCCATCGCACTGCTACCATGGCTTTGCAGCACAGCCTGATCTTGGGCCAACCGCTCAGCTTCAAGAGCTGCCTTTGTACACCTCGCTGGGTGAAAGGTGTTTTGCTGCAAAGGGCTGTTATCAATGCAGGGATCAGTGAAGAGGGCGAGGGGATGTGAGTGATAGGTTGCCTTTGCAGATAATTGAAAGCATGTCAGAAATAGAAGCGGTATTTAAATTGGGAGTCTTTGTGATTCTTCTCCACCTGGTGAGCCTGGGAGTTACGGGAGGCTGTCACATGGTGGAGAATTAACAATTCTGATGAGAGATGCTGCCAATTTGAATTGCTTATTTGGAGACCAGGGTAGGAGGGGTGTCCATTAGCCTGTCTCAGGGATTTCCTATGCCTGCTCCTAGATTGTGATTAAAGGAGCAAAGCAGCTGAAGAAATGCATTCAGAGTGCAAAAATACTGGTATATGCCACCCAAAAGACCTTTTTCTTTTTTTTCTTGAGCTGATCTTATTATTGCAAAGTGCTATCAGACTAGCCTATGCTGCTCTGTGCATGGGGCTGCTGGTGAGACAGTAATGAGGACAACAGCAACTGCAAGCCATTTTCTTGGAGGGCTATGGCATGCATGAGGACCAGGAAGCACCTTCTTCTCTGTGATCACAGGGTGCATCCCCCTCTCCATGCTGCTCACAAATAAGTTGCCATGAGGGAAAAAATAGAAGCCTCAGAGATCAGCCTCAGAGATTTCTTGGGACTCCCACTTCCAACAGGCATCTTTTACAGTTATCGTAAAGGCCTTGTTGAAGCTAATAAGGTCATATACTCCAACCGGTCGGGTCATCGAGGCATGTCCCCTTGCCTTCCTTCAGGCCTAGCCAAGCCAGCAACGAGGCAGCTCCTGCCTGGGCTTCCTGTCTCTCCCAGGGCAGAAGTCGCTGTTTGTCTCCCCTTCCCTACCCCTGACAGTACCACCTTGCAGCCAGTACCAAGGATGTCTGGGAAGCTACTGCAAACCAACGTGTGTGTGAACCTCGCTGCGGAAGCTCAAAGCTTCTCCAGAATTGGGGAATTCACTGATTTCCCCTGTTGTCGTGTCATATGTGTACACGTGACTGTGGAGAGTATCTTTGGACCACTTCTAATGACTATTGCATGGGAAAGAGTCCCACCGAATGGGTTCATCGGTGCAGCCCCCAAAGCCCTCTTGCCTGACATTTTAAAAATTGCCTGGGGGATTTTTATGTGCAAATCCGATTAATTAAAATTAACAAATACCAGTGGGCATCTAAAATCCCCTGTGTGATTTTGAGAACTAAACCAGCATTCTCTTCCAGAGAGAGGTCAGTATCACTCTCTTGAGCTCTAATTTTCCCTTGGGTTTTCTTGCACATTCCTTACAAGAGACTAAAAATTTCTCTGGAACAGCCCCCACTCTTTTATAGTGCTGCAGTCACACAAAATAAATATGAAATGAGCTGATTATATTCCAGGAGCTACGAGATACCACGTGTCAGATCCAAAGTGAACTGACCTTTCCACTCCCAGGTGGACAGTTCTGACCTTTTGTGATGCTGGTGAGAAGCGTGGAAGAAATCATGATTAGGGGAAAATCGTGCTTTATTAACGTAGGCAGAGCACAAAGAACTCATCATCTAAAAACCTGCCTCTAGGTGGTGGGACACAAGAAAGAAAACCAAGATGTGTGTCCACATTGTGCTCTCGTTATAACACTAATGGGAACAGGACAGCAGAGCTTAAGAGGACAGCAGAGCTGCGTGATGGGGAATTATGCTTTGCTGTAGAGGCTTTCTTGCGGTGACAGTTATAGCAACAGCAGAGCAGGTTCCTACTGGCTCAAAGCCTCTTTATAATGCCATTTTACAGAAGCGGTATTATTTGGCAGAGGAAGGCGGGAAGTCCTGGTAACTGCAGTAACACCCAGTTGAGTTTGGTAGGTTTAGCATTGCTACAAGGTACCAAGGAGTTGTTAATGAATAGGGTTATTTTTTGAGGCATCTGTTTTTGTCACCGTAGCTGCAAGGCACAGACACTCCCCTTTGCAGCTTTGGGGGGAGGAGGGGAGCAAGAAGGGTTTTTCTTGTGCAGCAAACATAGCTTCAGCAAGTGAGGAGGCTGGTGGGAGGGGAGGAAGGGTGGGGGGAGAGCGAGCAAGCACATATTATATTCCAACTGTTTCCACGGTGACATTTCATAATCGCAACTCTTGGGGGAAAACGCTTCATTGCAAAAGCTGGAGGAGGCAGGACGGCTTTGCGGATGCAGCCGGAGAGGGATAGCTCTCCCGGCACCTGTGGCTTACCATCCCGAGGACTTGGAAGCAGGGGCCAGTTAAACTCATTAGGCTGTAGCGCAAGCCAGGGACAAGGAATTGAAATGCATAGCAATCATCATCTCCTTCCTTTTATTTCAAGGATGAACATTTATAAATAAATATGATATCATCACAGTAGATAGGAAGTCTAAATATCTTCTGTTTCTTGGCAGGAACAAGGAAAAGAGGGATGTATGTAGAAAAGAGCCCATAAGATGTGCATAGCAAAGCATAGTCAAATAGCTGAAAGCGGCCTCTAGTTAATGAATTAGGTCACCAGGTCTTTGCATTCCACATTATCTCTCTCTTCACTCTCAATCCTGGAATCGTAGCATGCAAGCGAGCTCCGAGCAGATGGAAATGTGCCTTTTCATCACTAGGGCTGGTTGCACAGTGTCCAGAACAGACCAGTGCTTTGCTAGCAGCGAGTCTCACAAATCCATCGGTGGCACATTATTCATTTTACAAAGCAGCACCATGTTCACCTGAATTGCTTCCAAATGTCTGTGGTTCCCCATGTTGTTTCACGCCGTGTACCACTTGCCATCATGCTGCTACAGATGGCAGTAGCTCTTGGGGGCTTTCCTACGAGACGTGGGCAGGGGAAGCAAGGGCTGTGACAAGTACACAAGGCTTTCATGCTTGGGGACTTTCCTTTAGTTCCTGCAGCACAGAGAGCTGCTCCATGGATTTCAGTTCCAGCCTTCCTGCAGGTTTTGTGAATTTAGGCAAATTGCTTCCTCTGTCAATGTCTTAGATGAGACAAATGCTCTTTTTCTTGTATCACTGATCACCAGTAGCTGAATGATGGAAGCTTTCTGTGGGCAAAGGGGCATGATGCTGTAAGTTGAACAGTGCTGCTCCTGCAGAGCTTAATAGGACCATTAGGTTCCTTGAGTAACATGGAGCTGCCCAATAGTCCCAGAGTGTATCTGAAGGAAGTATACTTGGATGTATGTGATTTCTGAAGTAATTACTGCATCTTTATATTCCTGAAAAAATCCCCTTTGCTATTTTTTGTGTGACTGAAGCTGCACAGCTCCGTGCTTTGTCGGAAGGGCTGGATGGAGCTCACTAATGATTTGATTCCCACTGACCCTAGTTGCAGGCGTTGTTAAACCAGGTTGTAAACTTTGTGGTGCGCCGGGCGACGCAGTGTTTGTGTGCTGTTCTTCCTGTCTGGGTCCGTTGTTGGGAGTACAAAGGAAGTCTAGCTTTTTTATTTGTAATACAGTACTGATCTGTGCTTGTGATGTACAGAAAGTCTTGGGCAAAAATCTTGATGGGCACAGAAAGTCTCTAAGTATGGGACACCTCCAGAAACACGCAGTGCAACAGCCTGTATCATCTTTCTTATCTCTCCCTTCCAGCCTGGAAAACAGGATGATTCTTTGCAGACGACATTTGTTTCAGATTATATCCTTAGCTCTCTGTCATTTCTATGGTGTCTAAAGGATGAAGAGGAGAAATTATAGATAACCTACAGTCATCATCCACCCACTAAGCTTTACAGCTCATTGCCCAAATAGAGCAGCCTAACAGCAAGAGCTCAGCTGAAGACCTTGCTATTGAGTGTCCGTAAAACACAGTTCCCCTACCCCAGCACCGTTTCACATGGGAGAGCAGCTGCTGCTGCCGAATGTGTCCCCTCCCCCCTCCAATTACACATCTGCAGAGCTGGCAGCAATGTCCTATGGCGCGTCATTGTGACTGGCCACACTACAGAGCCATGGAGGGCTTAGATGCTCCAACAGAGTAGCAAAAGGCTGGGACATCCCACTGCTATGGACCTCTGACACACGTTTGTAGAAAATTACTTCATGGAACTTAAAAAATGTTTTTGGAGCTATAGAAGAGGATCAAAGACACCTGATGGAGCACCTCTATGACAGGCAGTACTTTGACTACCCGGAGGTCCTCATTCTTGGTTCGTCTCTTCTTTTAGCTAAGTGGTGCCAGTCTTTTCATTCTCCTCTCTCCAGCTCTAATGATTTTCTGTGTCCCATCCTGAAGCCTTTTTGTTTCTTCTATGTGCTTTCTCCAATAATGGATGGGCTTTGGATTTCCTATTTATTCTGAAACACTGCAAATCTCAGTTTATTCCTCTTCTAAACTGAAACCAAAAGCATTTTGCTTTCATATCCATTAAGAATTTAAAGAAAACAACTTTTCATATAAAATTACATAATGGATTTCATATTGCAATGACTTTTTCTGCTGACAGTATTTTGAGGGAGTTCAGGTTGTTTGTGCAGGTTCCACATGTGGAAATAAAGAAAATCTCTCCCTGTAGACTTTTCACAGGTGTCTATCTCCGGTCGGTTATTAGCCCTCGTGAAATGCAACCCCTTTAATGCACACAGACTGCTAATGCACGATGCACCACGCTTTGATCGAGACTGAAACAGTCAGACAGGGCAGGATTTTGCGCGATTGTGTGATGCGCTCCAACATAGCAATTCCCATTTCTCTCTGAGATGAAGCACGGGTAGCAATTAAGGAATGAGGAGAAGTGACGCGAATATCTATTGATTACAGAAACCAGTGACAGAAAGACACTGATAATTCTGGTGATTTTTTAGGTTTGCTCTTTTGTGCATAGACTTCCCCTTTCCCAGCTGGTAGCAGGCAGCCTGCTACAGTAGGATGTGATGCAAGGACTGGAAATTGATACTTCTTTTCTTGACTTAGTTACTCCAGTTCAAAGCTTTGATTCCTTTGACTATTAGAAAGGCCAAGATCAGCCACCCTAAAGCACAACCCACATGTTTGTTTATCTCGCGTGTTAGCAAAGCAGCCTGGGAAACGCTGCGCCAGATGGTAATGATGGGATCTTTGCAAGGCTGTTTGAATTGAGGCAATTGCTGCTGCTGCTTTTTGGGTTTTTTTCTTCCTAAATCAGCATCCTTTTATCTTCCTCATTTCACGTTTGTTTTCTGCGCGTCTTGGGTTTGTTGCCAGGGATTAAAAATGAGGGTTGATTCATATATCAATATTAAACTGCATAATCACCTCAATCATTATTTGACTTCTTCCGGAGCATTCACAATGTTTTGGGAACTTGGAGTGAAAGAAAACTTTGTTGCGTATACGAAAATTTGACTGAACTATTGATAACCAGAATTTCTGATTTAGGTTGCGTCCCCCGTGTCTGGCTTTTCACAGTAAATAATCCTCTTACCGTATATTTTCAACAATTTTTTTTAATACTTATAATTTATTTGTTTTGCCATTCAACAAGAAAATAACACGACAGCACAATCTGTGGCAATAATCTGGGGGGCTATTATATTCTCAAACAACAGTAGACCTACTGTAACTTTAATGTATTACCAGTAATTTCTGCTTCCTCTGGCGAGGCTTAGAGAAACATAAGGTGCTTTAATAACAAACAGGGATCCACCCACAACTCTGATTTATGTTTATGACTCAGCAAAGAACGTAAACTGAGACTAGGGCACAGAGTGTTTCTATAAGTAGCTATAAATCAACCATTCACCAGGAAAAAAAAGAGTACTAGCAGGAAGAGAGCGGTTTTGGGGCTGCAGATGGCAAAGTCTTCTTTCAGGGGAGTCAGTTAAAGGGGTCAGTTGGGATTCATCACAGAGAGATTCGTCTTGTTTCCATGAGGGCTCAGGAAGATATCGACCCAGCACAGGGCTGTTTGCACCCTTGTCTATCTGGACTGTCCCTAGTTGAACATGTCAAGTCCGTTCGATGGAAGCAAACCCAGCATCAACAGGCCAGCCGGATGGTGCGACAAACAATGGTGGAAAATAAAGTTGCAGATCTGAATTTGTAGCATTTGATGCTTGTATTCGACTTGGACTGAGCGCACGGGTTATGTCCTTACTTGACTCTGGGAAAGCCCCTGGCCCGTTTGTGCCGAAGGCTCCCCATCCGGCCACGCTGGGCGGCAGCGAAGCCAGGCTCATGGGATCCCACGGTCCTCGCCAGACTGATCGTACCCCGCGGGCGCTCCGAGCCAAAGCGCGGCATCCATTTGCCAGCTGCTGCTCATGAATTTCCAGCTGAAGGGTGCGCAATGTTTTTGGTGCCACTCTGATTGACGGGTTTATCTTCCAGTCCATTTACTTACTTAATTATCCCACAGTGAGCAAGAAGTCATTTCTTATAAATATGGTAATAAGCCGATCAGGATGACAACAGAAGCACATTCTTGTACAGTTTGTAGAAAAAGCTGATGTTCCCCAGTTTCACTTCATATCAGGCTTCCCCCATCAGCAGTCAGTAGATTATGAAACACTATCTGGTGACCTTAAAACGTTATCCCCCAGTTGTTTGGCATCAGTCAGGACCTGCTTTGGAGCTCTCCTCATCTCAGGTGTTGCCCCTGTCCCACATCTTCGCGTTTTAGCACGCGCTGGAAAGGTATGAAGCTCATGTTTACTTTAACTTCTCTGAGTTGCTTCTGGGATGTCAAAGCTTTTCATTTGACAACTCCAGCCGCCATGTAAAGGAAAGAGGGGCCATAGACACCTCAGGCCTGACTCACTGATGGGAGGAGAATTTCCCGCCTGATACCAAACATTGCTGAAGCTGTTTTTGTAAAAAAGATTCTACCAAAAAGTGATTTGGCAACTACAGTTCGTAGATGATACTTTTCAATGGTGTAAATAATACCTTCCAGGTTTAAAAGATTGAAGCAAGTGTCTGATGTAAAATAAACTATGTAGGCATGCATGGAAATTATCATAAAGAGCCTGAAGTTCTCCTGTTTCTACTTCAGTAGGAACTTTCTGAGTAAGGAGGAGTGAAGGGCTTGGCTGCGGGTCCAAAATCCCTGTGCAGGCTAAAACCTGCTTTATGAACCAGTATGGGAGCACAACAGGCTGCAAAGCTGCTCCTGCCCCTCCGCAGCAGCTCTGCCTGCCAGCAGCCACCCTTGAGCTCCTGCCTGGGTGATCCTGCCAGTGTGTCTGTGCACGTACAGCACATGTACGCTTTCCTAACCGTGTCTATCAGTGTCATTTTCGTGTGGGTGGCACCAGTGACTGTGCATATGTTTGCTGGGTGTAGGTGTGCCGAGGGCTAGCTGCACACACGCTTCCCGGTACGTCGGTGCTGTGAATGGAGGGAGCTGTCTCGCCCCTTTTCCTTTTTGATCGCTTCCAAATTTTCCTCATTTTCAATTTCCGGAGTCTGTCCTCTCAGCACCTGTGCTACGATCATTCCTTGAGAGGTGCATTATCCAAAATAACAAAATTGAGGTGAACAAGGCAGGGAGAGAAATGCACGTGACTCCATTAGCATTCATTTATGCCAAGGCTCTGTGAAACCCATACGAGAGTCTGTGTTGTTTGGAGTTTATTTAAATTAATCACTACAATTACATTTTGCTTTTTATCTAAAACCTCCTATAGAGATTGTCCAGCTAGAAAATAAAAGGAATTTCGGAAATAGTAGTATTTCAATAGCCTTTGCACAGACATTCAGGAGCATCGTGTAAAACACAGTGGGCACTGGGGGAAATAATTCTGCAGGGAGGTCGGACGGATGCCGAGTTCTGTTGATTTCCTCATTTTTCAAGGCTGGAGGCTTCTGCATGTGAATGAGTCCTTTGTTTTTCCAAGGCTTCTGGTACAGAAATATATCTGCTGCAACAACCGCTTATTTCCTATCCTGGAAACAAAAGCTCTGATAGTGAAGGCAGACCATTCCGCTCGTGTGGACAACTTCATGTCATGCAAAGCAGAGCAAAGAGGAAGGTGGCAGACAGTGTCCTCAGAGACAAAATGCTCTGGTGTGCAAAACCTTGGAGCAGAAATGGGTGAGAACAAAGGTTCTCGCCCGGTACAGCAAGGCCAGCTCCAGGCAGAGCACAACGGGAGCAGTAGCTCCGATGTATTCATTTTCTTATTCTCATGTCTGGCAAAGATCTTGAATGAATCACCTACATTCTTTTAAAATTCCCTTATAGCATTTCTTACCTTAAATTGGACAGCATTTTTATTTTTAGACATGTATTTACCTAATTCTTTGCATTCAGTTGCATGGATTAGTCCCACAAGACCTTGTTGGATGTTTTCTGTTAACCACCAGACGCCTGCCTGTCCCACCTATGTCTTAAGAACACTTTGAGACAAAACACAGGTCTTCAAAACTCCATTCCCTGATGTTTTTAGTTGCCTCAGATTAAGATGGCACTGTGCAATACGCTTATATGCTGTATTGAATGATTTCCTTTGTTTTCTGAAACCTGAAAGGAGGAATAAGCTCTTTCAATTGTTTTTAGGAATCTAGATAATTGAATTGGGCTCTTCTCTCGGAAGACTGGTGGATTGTTCCGTCTTTCTGTTGTGACCACTTTTGTGACGTCGAAGACTTCCATCAATTTCCCAAGACTTGGTTTGGTGTTTAGCCAAAAATCCAGAAGGGATACTGCTTTGATGTTGATTTAAAGTATCTTCAGAGCAGCTAGAGTTAATTCCTAACATCCTTATGCTAACAAACTCTGAATAAAATGCTGTTATCTATAGGGAAAAAGGAAATGAATACCTTCTTAAAATAATGATCTTATTACTACTTATCTTGTAACACTGTGGTGAGGTTCTCCTAGTTAAGCCACCTGCACTTTGAGAGGTTTATAGCCAAAAGCAGCATTATTAATTAATGAGACTGTGTAAGCTTTCTGTGAGCTATTACAATATTTTACTGTTATGGCTACTATTATTATTAGCAGATAGGCTGTTTGGGAATTTTGAAAACTTGCTAGCATCTTTCTGTTGCACTGGTTACCCTTCACTGCCTTTCTTCAGATTATAAATGCAGCTGTTTCTATTAAATTCTGTATGGAAAGCAAGAGCCCATAAAACCTATCAGCAGGTTATTTCAGCCTCAAATCAGTATTGCTTAAATTATACGAGGAGCAAAATAGAAGTCTGACGAAGGTGCTACTATCAGCAGGAGATGTAAATTTGTTGTGTTCGTATATGACTCTGGGACGCCGGTCACCCAGGCAGTGAGACAGGGTAAGAGCATCCTTTGGTTGCCTGTAACGGAATCCTGAGCGCCCGAACAATTGCGCTCCTGAACCCGCGCTCTCTGGCACCAAGAGCCATTGCCCTGGTCAAGGGTGACCTGGGGAAAAGAGGAATCCATCCTAGAAGGTTGTTTGCCACAAGGAAGATTCAAGTCAGAGCAACTCCTCCGCAAGGTATTAGACCCTATACCTTCTCTGGTATTTATGTGTGTGTTTAAGCATTTTGTCATCTCAGAAGTCACAGTGATATCCATAAAACTGTCTAAGCAGAGGCTAAAGATCCCAAACTCTTATTTGCAGAGATGAATGAAGGCCTGCACAAGGATCATGGTCTATTCCTATTTACCCAGAGCCCATGCCCTTAGACACTTTAGAGATGGTTTTCAGTCATTGTTATATTTGGCTGTGGAGACAGCGCATGACCGCGTATGATGCTGCTCTACCCAAGACTGTGGCAGCTGGAAGGAAGGGCTGTAATGGGAAACAAACCTGTAGTAAATGTCTTTCAGAGGAAGTAGAGGACCTGCCAACAAAAAGATGCTGCTATCTCTGTTTTCAAGACTATTCTGTTCATAAAAGGCTTGAGGATAGAAAGAGTAGTGTCATCCCTGTACCACGCCTGGGCCCTGTGGCAACAGGGAATGTCTTTGTGCTGCTGCAGATTTTGTAGGCTTTAGTCACATCCCATTTTGATCGTCCCACTCTACAGAGTTCTTGTCTGTTCAGATGTTCCTTATGCAAGAGCAATTCCCGACCTTTGAACATTGGTCACCACTCTTTGATGCTCTTCCAATTTAACCAAGTGCTTTTCAAGATGGGGAGTGAGGACCCCAGCAGGGTACCCTACACCAAACCAGGACATGGGAATTCTGAGTCCTGTTTCTAACTCTGCCACAAACATCCTTTTTTTTCTTTCCGTTTCCTCTCTGCTATTTACCCCTTGTGTGGATCCAGGCTGCAAATGATAAGGGCAGAATCTCTGTGCTTGGACTTGGGTATTCAGGTTCTGGCATGAGAGGCCTCAAGTTTGGTTTGGGACTTTGTGTTTCAGAGTGGAATGGGTGAATTTTCTCTCCTTTCCGAGATGGCTAAGGCTCTGTGTTCACAGCAGTTCTTCCTCAAATATTTCTAAATCCCAAGTTATGCCTAGGAGCTGGTTTTTATTGTTACTTTTATTGA
>VWZL01005275.1:89574-203782 GCA_013396915.1 Stercorarius parasiticus | reverse complement strand
TTTGTTTTGAGCAAAGCTGCTTATGGTCAAATAAACTGCAGCCTCTCTAGAACTGCCACAAAACAGCTCCAGTAATGATCCAGGCTAAAATAGCTGCCTAATTTCAGAAGCCTGCACTATTTGATGCTGCTGGTGAGCGGAGATTCCTCCACATCAAGCGCAGGGGTGAAAAGCCTTAACACAGGTTAAAGGTGTGCAGGAAAAATCAACGAGAAAGGTGATGGGTTTTTTTTTTTCCTTTTTTCGTTCTTTGGGATCTCTTGTCTGTTGCTCTGAAATCCTTTCTTCCAAGGCATGTTTGCAGGATACGTCCCTTTTTTGTTATCCTAATGAGCCGGGATGTAGAGACTGACCTGACCTGTTCAACTCCTGGACCCAGGGGTGAGAGCCCAGGTTGGGAAACGATGGATCAGAGGCAGAGGAGTTGAAGCCCTTTCTCTAGAGGAGTTTGCCACCTACTGATTCGCAGGTTCTTTCTAGCTCCTGCCAAGAGCAGCTGAGGGGGAAAGCCAGGAATTTAGGGGTAGGTAGGAATTACCCTTAGAGAACCCAGCCAGGACGCCCGGGGGGAATAGCCGGGGCGAGGTGGGGGGGATGCGATTCCCAGCTGTTGAGCTCCCAACCGGGAGAAGGCGAATGAGCTGGGTGGAAGCGGCTGGTGTGTGCGTGTGCGTGTGTGTGTTGTGTGTGGCGGGGGAGGGATGTGGATGAGGAGCGGGCTCTCTTTCTTTCTCACGGGGCTCAGTTAATCCTGCTGCCAGGCGGTGTTAAGCAGCAGTCTCAGCGCTGGATTCCGAGCGAGGGAGACGCGCAACCCTGAAGGCGCAGCGGAGGGGAGGCGAGAGAGGCAGCTAAAGAGAGCAGAGCGGGGGAAAAATCAAATCTATGCTTGGAACTGGGCTTCTTTTTCGCCAATGCAAAAGGGAATATGCAGCACATTTTTGCCTTCTTCTGCACCAGTTTCCTAGGGGCGGTGTTAGGGGCCAATTTCCCCAACAATATCCAGATAGGTGAGTGCAGAGCTCGGGGCTGTTTGGGAGCGACGTTCCCCGGCAAGTGGGTAGGGGTGGAGAGGGGGCGGTGGGGCAAAACTGACCCCTTCATTTGCTTGCAAAAGCAAAATATGTGTGTGTATGTGTGTGTATGTGTGGGAAAGAGCCGAGGAGGTGAACCGCGAGGGCTGGATTTGTGCGTTGGTACCAGCTTTGCAAGAGCAGAGATGTATCATTTTGGCTTTGGGGGAGGGGAAGATTGGGAATAAATGCCTGCACACGCACCAAGACAGAGGGAGAAAAGTGCCTCTGAAATGGAGGAAGCACGAAAAAAATAATCTGTTTCTTGCTCTGAGAAATGCCTGGGCTGCCACTGTGCGTTGCTGCATTTGCAAAATCAGCGGTTGCATTATACATTTTTGTGAGGATGCTCTCATCTGTAGGTAACTGGGACGAGAGGTAACAAACAGGCGCGCTCTGTTGTTGTTGCTAAAGAATAAGGGCAGAGCTATTGGAGGAAGATTTTGCATTGAAGTCTCTTTTCATTTCGTGCTACTTGCTTCCCCTGAGCACCAGCAGTGCCTGTTTGATTCCTTTCTCCCATGCTGTAACTTCTCAGTGCTCCTCTGCCTCCCTCCCTCCCCAGTTTTATTATTACTCTCCCATTGCTCTTTACTGATGATGGTTTGTAACCTAGCCCCAAATTCTCTTCCCTTGCGTGCCGGTTTTCTTTCCCGCCTCCCTTCTCCTTACAATGCCAATCAATTGCTAATCCACCAAGTTCAGGCAACTCCTGCCTGAGTCCAGCTGCACAATCGGTGCTTTTATTGCTGTTGATGCAGCATCCTTGTCTCCCTCCCTTCTGCCTCCCCTTTACCCCAAATGCAGCATCCCAGATTTTTTCCCTTTCAACAAACATGTACAATAGCTTAACTCGTCTACTGGCATCTTACTCCTCTGACACCCGTGATTAGGCTGGAGGTGGGAGGAACAGTGGAGACGGGGGAGGGGGGGGATGTTCGTGCACAAATAGCCCTTTCCAGCAACAAGGAAACTATGCCCACTATACTAAAGATGTGCAAAGTGCCGTTGATAGCAGGTCTCTGCACGTTTGATTCTTCTCCAAGCCAGTCTGCCCTGGACGGTGGGCATTGCTACTTTCTGCTTCTTTATTTTAATTCCACCTTGTTGCCAAGTGCTTTGTTTCCCTGCTTGTAAAATGCCAATAACAGTGCTCCCTCTAAATGCATATGGATTACAATACAGTCTGAATTTAATTGCGTCTTTCTGGAGGCTGTGAAGGGATCTGCTGCAAGCCAAGTTTCCTGCTGGGGGAGCAGCAGGAAACTTTTCCTAGGGACGGTTTATCGCCGTACTTTGTTCCTGGTCTGTGGGTGGAGAAAGGCTCTGAGCCTGGGTCCCGTCTGGTCCCAGTTCCTATCGTATTTGTATCATCCTGTGTTTCTAGGCTTGTCTGTACTTCTGCTCAGATCAATCCCTTTGAGCGCCAAGCTTTTGACTTCCTGCCCTCTTTGAGTTTGTCCACTGTCCCCTGTTAAATTTAAGGTTTTTCCATGCAGCAAACTTCCAGTAGCAACAGGTGTTTGGCCATGGGTCCCACGTTGCTCCAGTTCTCGCAGCCCGGTCCCCAGCCAGCCAGCATTGCACCTGTCAGGCCAGGCTCAGCCAGCCTGCCCCGTACCGCAGAGTCCCATAGCGCGGGGTAACTCCTGCACCCCTTCTGGAGCAAACCCCTCCTTTTAGTCAGCAGGGTTTAAGCTGAGCCTAATTACAAGTGAGAGGAGGAGGAAGAAAGACTTGTTCTTCCTCTATGAGGGTAACATTGGCAGCACTTCCATTTCTCTTCCTTAAAGTTATGGGGGGTGAGGACGTTGAGCCAAACCCTGTGGTTCATCCTGACCCCGCAGGCTGCTGGGCCCAGGGATGCGTCAGGGCTCCTATATGTGATCCCAGCATTACACAATGCACAGGCTGGAAAGGTTTTCTGCTACCAGCCTGTCTGCAGCCAGCACGAACCCCCCCAGGTCCTGTGTGCTGGAGGATTTCAGAGTGTAGAGGCACTCCCCGGGCTGGGGAGCTGCAGCCTCTGCTCACAGGAATATTTTGCACTGAAGAGGTTGCTAATACGGGTGTGCTTAAGACCTTTCTTCTTGTTGTTCTGTTTTTCTCCCCAGGGGGGTTATTTCCTAATCAACAGTCCCAGGAACATGCGGCTTTTAGGTTTGCGTTGTCTCAGCTCACGGAACCCCCTAAGCTCCTTCCCCAGATCGACATTGTGAACATTAGCGACAGCTTTGAAATGACATACACCTGTAAGTAGCGGCGTTGGCCGTGCTCTCTCTTCCTTTGGTTTGCTTATTCCTGACTGGCAGGTTTTTGTGTCTGAAATATGAGATATCTTGCTGCAAATGTGTGACTCCTTTAAGGTCCATGCAAGACAACCCCGAACACATGGGCAAAGGATTTCTGAATCATTTTGGTTTGCGATAAGACATAGGGGTGAGGTAGTGCTGCAGTTATTCAGCGTCTCTTGCATTTTCTCTTTCATTGCTTCCAAAGTGGTATAAAACCCCCAACAATTCTTTTCTTCTTGTTTCTCTAACCTCTGCCCAACTCATTATGATGAGGTTTCCTTCCCATATTTCCTATGGCCGTGATGTACAACAAATACACCCCTTTCCACCCACGAGGTGCAGAGAAGTCTCTGTTTAGTGTGAACAGCTGCTTCTCCAGCCCCAGTTTAGCCATCTGTCCTTGGAATTTAAGAAAGACCTAGCAGAAAACAGCAGCTTGATGCAAGTGGAGTCCAGATCCACAATAAGTGGCATGCCTAATAATGACAGAGAGGTAAGAAAGTTCTAGTTTAAAGAAACAGAAAAATCATTTACTCTAAAAACAAGTATTAAAGACTGAATTTGCATCACAGAGTTGATCCTAGGGGTTATTTGTACACTGCTGAAGCACAGGACATGAGCTGGGCTGTTCTTGTTATATGACATACTTGGGAAAAGGAAAAAAAACTGGCTTGCTAGGTAATGCCAAGATTAGCAGCAACAAATAAGACCAGAAGGGAATCACAGGAAAACGAAAACCATAACACAGCCCTGCGGTTGCAGCAGGGGCTATTGCAGCATTTGCTTCCCTTGGAGCGAGCGGCGTGGTGCTGTGCACGAGGGGCTCGCGCCGCCGGGATGCGACACATGCAGGATTTCTCGGTTCGACCCGGTGTCAGACACTGCTTTCACTCCCTGAGCCTGTGTGTGTGTATGGGGACTGTCAGGAGGGACTGGAGGAACCCTTCCCTTTGTAGAGCCTGTTGGATGGTTGTTGGCTTACATCCGTAGCATCCTTTTGATTCACCGAAACATCCTCTCTGCAGTTTAGTCATGTGGAGAGTGGGGTAGAGGTGGACACAGACTGTTCTCTCTGCTAAGAAATACACAGAAGGGAAAAATGCTTTCCTGCAAAAAGAACTGGGAAGGTACAGGAGGAGAATTAATAAGGCTCTTTGAAGGAAAAAAAAAAACAAAACTGTGCTTTTTTTTCTGTTGGAGTATTTGCAAATACAAGATTGCAGGAATTTCCTGGCCAGTATGACATAGGAGAGAGAAGAACTGATTTGGCCACACTTTCATTGGAGTGTCTTATGACACATCTAAAGATTTTCTATTTTCCTTAATACCCCTCTATTTGCCAACTACAAGGCTTCCATCAAGGAAGAGCAACTATTTCAGCTCAGTCCAATGGCACTTCCTTGGCAGGAAAACGAGACAAATAGAAAAAAAAAAAAAAAAAGACGGACCTTGTATCTATCAAGGGAAACCATCACCCACCTGGGGTAGAGTTGCTGACTGTGGCTGGGGATGAGCTATTTCAGTGCTGATAGCAGGAAGAAAGCAGAAACTGCAAGAATATCACTAGAATAAATTCTCCATCTGCGCATAGTTTTCCCTCCCTCTCTACGCCTGCCACTAATGATTTTGTTTACAGCGTTAGCGTTGATAGCAAGACCACGGTAGTAGTTATGCTTCAGAAATCTGTCATTAGTACCACGGGGGCGGGGGTGGTCTCGCAAAAGCTGAATGGAAGCAAGACAGCCTCCCAAAGGATGTTATATTTGAGCTCTATGTAGGGCACATTGTCCTAGATCAGACCAGCAGAGCACTCCTCACAGTCCAACTTCACTTGTCCTCATTTTTCTTTTCTTATAATTAAAAACTTCCTAAGTTCTTCCAGACTATGGAAGGCAGCATTTGTTTTGTAAGCACAAAAGAAGGTGTTATTCCATGAACCCTAGGGGAAAAAAACCCGCCCAATCCAAAAAAAACCAGGTTGTTGGAAGACCTGGTTTTACTACTGTAAGGCTGGAGTGAAACTTTTGCCAGGAATTATTCCTTCCTCATCTTCCAGCAAATTCCCTTCCCGGTTGCTAAGGCTAGATATCAGCAGAAAGATCTGTTTATTTACAGAGAATAAAAACCCTGCCCACGCAATGGTCCTTATCTTCTGAGAAAAGACTGGCCATGCTACCAGTTAAAAGTACCAGTTTTTGTTCCCATGGAGATAGAGAACACAGCGTTTCCTCGTCATTGGCATTACCTGTTTCTCTCGTGGTTAAGTCAAGGGTGTTTGGACCCTGAGAACCCGGTGCTGCCCCTCTCAGGGTCTCCAACAGGACATCTGAGGAAGACCAGCAGGTCCCAGCCCTGTGGCACGTCCTGCCTCGTGCTAGGATCCGGCCGAATGTGCTAGATGCAGTCCTTATGGCAAATGCCTGAAGCAGCATCATTCAAAATACAGAATATATATTAAGAATTAGCAGTGATGGCAGGAGCAAAAGGCTTTGCTGAGCAGCTTGTGGGGCGATGCCGAAGTGGGGGATGAACTGCAGCAAAGTGACAACACTCTGTCTAAAGAGATTGTATGCAAAATGTATCTCAGCATCAACTGTGGCACTGTCTACCTGTGCCTGACATATATCTGCTTACCAGTTAGGATGAGCAAGCTTTGGTGTGACAGTGGGTGAATTTACAGTATGAGACGGTGCGTCTCATTTGTGCACAGGTGACAGTGATAGGGAGCTGCTAATGATGTGCTAGTGATGATCGCAAACTGGTAACAATAATATCCATGAAAGTGATAGATCTGTAAAATATGAGGAGGCTGCTGTTCTTGCAGGGCTGCCACTGTGACAGCCCGCAATAACTTTCATATTTCTGATGCTTCCAGTTGTGGACTTTTTATCGTTACGCAGTGATTGCGAATACCTCTGTATGGGGCAGCGTCGAACTACGGGTCCTGTGGCCCCTGTGCATAACACATCAGTAGATTACGATTTTAAGCAAACCGTAACCATTAAGAAAGCAAAAATAGGAAGTAGATACAATGTGTGGTAACCTCATATTTCATGTGTGTGGTTGATGCTAATGTTGTTGCATCACTGGAACATGGGCACGTTTAAATAACCGAAATATCTCCCTGAATTCATGTCATCCCCCAGAATAGATGGTAATGAACAGGCTCTGTGTTTGCAGCTGAGTGTGTGGTGTGGCTTACCTGTGTGAAAATAGACACCTGCTGCTTTGAGGGTTCTTAACTCTAAGGGTTAGGAGACTTTATATTTTTTTGTGCTATTTCTTTGAAGGCCGAGGGAGAAGGTGAATTTAGAGTCCTTCCTTCAGCAGCAGTGCCAGGTGACTAGAAAGGGTAAAATGATGGTGTGGCGTAGCTGAAAGGTTTGCCTAGTGACGTAGCAGAGCAAAACCCTTCTGATCGGCTTTAAAGACATATTCATAGGTTCTGTCTTCAGCCATGTTTGGAAAAGAGCTTTACGGCCTCAGCACAGTCACTAGCAAACTCTGCCTTGCTGGGTTTTGCCGTGACTGTGCTCAGGGCAGGCCTAACATGGCAGGGGATGCTGCAGGTCAGAGCTGAGAGGTGTGGGAAGAGGGATGCTCAGTGCCAGGTGTGAGGGCACAGGAGGGCTGAAGCTTAGAAGAGAGATGCAAATTCCTATCCCTGGGAGGTCCGTGGTGGACAGGAGCACCGTGTCCCGTCAGCAGCAAAGGGGCGAGAGGCTGCTTACCTGAGCCAACAAGTGCTGGGAATAGTTTTCTCTTATTCTTCGTCTCGGCCTCCATCCATGCACACATGATGCACATCCCCATCCTGTGCGTAGCCCAGCTCCTCGCGGGATATGAGTTGCTTCAGCCCAAGCTCCTTAGCTTTATTTAATTTGTGGTGCAGAGACTCCTTGCAGCCTCTGGCCAGAGTCCCCAGGTGAGCCCCAGCAGCGTCAGGCAGACAGTGGTGGTTTGCGCTCGCTGCCCGGGGAAGACGACAGCTTAGTGACAGATTTCCCTGGCAGTGACCTGGGGGACACGTCCTGTTGAGCGGTGCTTGCAGAAGGTGAGTCACCAGCTTGGTAAATCTGTCCCTGCAAAACTCAGGCCACTTTGCAGGGATGACCAGCGACTTAAAATTCTCTGTTCAGCACAGAGCCCTGTAGCTTTGCTGCTGCAGACATCAGCTTTTGTGCGTGCTTAGGTGTTGGGCTACTGAGAAGGGACATCCAGGAGCTCCACGCTTGAAACACAGAGCAGGATTTTGCAGCTGCAAGAAAACTTGTAAAAAGGCTGAAAAACAATGAGTTATTTATCCCGCTCCTTCCATTTGTGCACAGCTACAGGTACTGTGGGGTCCTCATACTGAATATGGGCTGTGGGTGCTGCTAGAATATCAGCAGGTGAATCTCTTCTACATATTAAAAAATGAACAGGTAGTTTGGAGCCTGTTCATATTTTATGAAGGCCTCCCAGCACCAATTAGAGAGGGATTTGCAGCGATCACTCACTCTGCGCTTACGTTCTTATCGATAGCAGCAAGCTTAGATCCAGATCAGCTATAAAATGAAGTATTTCTTTTTCTTCTTCTTCTTGGATACTTACGTATATAGAGAGAGTATTTCTGGAGATTGCTTTTTATCTCTTAAATTACCTCTCAGAGACAGGAAGGAATAGGCAAACATTTGAATGTTCTCAAAGGAGGATCTAAATTTGGCTTAATTAAACAATTACTGCATGTTGAATTTAAAGGAAGCTTCTTTGTTGACAAACATACGATGGTCGCCATTTCTTGGAAAGGTGTCGCTGTGATTATTCCAGCAGCAATCAATTAAAAGGCAATTTTTATAATTAAACTTCCCACACTCTAAATAAGCCCAGCCCTTTAATAGTATGTAATTGTTGTGGTATTGGTAGACTTGTTTTTGTTTTCACAGTGTCAGAAATCTCATGTAAATGCTTTTGGATTTTTTTTTTTATTCCCTGCAGAGCTCAGGATGCTAGCTATGACTATTTAATGTGACTTAAGACAACAGAAACACGGATTTAACGATCAGATGTAGTCTGATTAATACAACATAGGTACTACAAGGAAATACATCTTAGATTTTGTAATAGGAAAAGATGTGATGCAGGCAGATGAATCACAGACCATCAATTCACGTTAGATCAAATTGAGGTTAAGGATGCGCAGTTTCTGGCAGGGATGGGCTGTAGCTTTCTAGTAATTGCATGTCTGTTTAGTGAGATGCCAGCACCTTACAGAGTCAGGTCCAGCCCTAAGGAGGGTGCTGATGGGTGAAATCCTGCCAAGCAGGAGGGAGCGGGTCCTGGGGGTGACACCAGCCTCCTGCATCCAGGGGCCTGGGGTGGGCACTGGGTGCTCGGCAGTCACAGCCGCTGCTGAAGAAGGTGGGAACTCATCCCATGTGATTTCCCCAAGAAGGAAAAGTATTTAAAAGACGAGTGCTGAGCCATTTCCTCAGCTATGGCTTCCAGGACAGGGCGGGCTGTCTGTCCGCCCTGGGCGCGGAGAGCCTTGGGTGAACATGGGCCAATATCATCAGGGGGGACACTGATGGGGCTTCACTGTCATTTGTCGAAGGCAGCCCTGCGGAGAGGCTGGCAGGGCTTGTCAGGCGTCAGGAACGGGTTTCCCCCAGTCCTGTGTGTCCATTTCTCTCCAAAGGGCACGGGGGCACTTATTCTTTGTGTGACTATTTTTACGTGTTTAATTTCTGATCCTGGGCTGGGGGAGTGGTGCCTGGGGACAAAAGCTGATGTGACGCAATTAGGAAAAATCAGAGGAGGAATAAGGGGAATTTCACACCCGTAAATCTTTCTGCTCATCTGGAAAGGATCCCAAGTACTCACTGGTGACAAGCATAAAAAAAAGAGTGAAGAAGTAAAATTTGGGCTCTGCAGCAGGCAGAGAAGGGATTTGAGAAACAGTCAGCAGCAGAGACCAGACCTGTCCATTGTGTGACAGTCACAGTTTTCACTCACAGCTTATCCTTTCTTCTCTAAAAATAAAGCTTTTTTATGTGAATAGGAATCCTACTAAGCCAGAAACACACAGGCTTTATTTTTTGACTTATCAGCAAGGTAAGAGTGGAAATGTTCATGTGGCTGCGAGGAAGGCAGCGTGGGGAAGCGTGCTGCTCCTTTCCAAAACTCTAGTGGGAATTTTAGATATATACGTTTACATTTCCTGTAATAGGGTTAGGGCCCCAAAGGCAACAGCTCTCTGCCAGTGGGTATGGAAACTGTCCCGGTTAGCTTCGGTGACATGTGGAGCTCAGAGCAAACACAAAATCAACATGCTCCTTAAAGAGGCAATAAGTCAGGGAGACTTTAATATTCTGCAGATCCAAATTCTCCGGGGTGCGGTATTAACACAAGTCCGAAGACAAAGATGCATTTATTTCAACTGCATTCCTTTAAAGATAGATGGGTTTTTCTTCTTTGCCTTTAGTTGTGTAGAACTGAAATAGGGTAACGTTCTTCCCTGTGAAAAGTGCCATCTAGTAGAGCATGGAATGTCCTTTGGGAGGTTACAAGGACTCCTGAGGAAGTCAGGTATTAGCCAAGATGCAGAAAAGGGGCTGAACTGAGCCATTAGCAACCCACCATCATCCCAGCAAAAAAACATTTCAAAATAATACCGAATTATTGGAATAATAACAGCATGCTATCCAGCAGAAACTGTTCCCTGCTCACCTGCTGAACTGGCCGCTCATTAGCTTACACAGTAACGAGTCTCTAGTTGATTTTCTCATGCTGCCCTTTAGCAGCGAGACCCACTTGCACCTTCTGGGGCATTCTTAAAAAAAAAAATAAAATCACACCACAACATAAAAGAACAAAAAACCCCCAGCAATGTTATTCTTTTTATTAATGTATATCGGTTATTTTCCCTATTCTCTGCAAACCACACCCTTGCCAACCCTCGCCCGGGGTTGCAGTTCAGGAGGAGACGTGCTTATGCATCGCAGGACTGCTTGATCCCTTGAGGAAGTAGCAGTGAGAGGCAACGAAGAGGCGAGTATCAGCTACAAATTGCCGTATCTTGGCTTCTTCAAGAGGGTCTTTTCATTCTTTGATGCTGTTTGTTTTAGGCAGAGTGGAAGTGTGCCAAAGGAAACAACTGATGTCTGAGATTGAGACGTAACATACAACTGATGGCAGGATTCTCACGTGGATATAGCATATGTGCCTGTGTCTCTCTATATACTATAGGAGTCTTAGCTTTGATTTAATAAGCGAGGTCCTGTAACTATGTTAATGGAGATGAAGTGGGAGGGAGATGAAAGGTTGAGGGCTGGAGGGTTGGAGGAAAGATACAGAAGCCGCTGTAGGTAATCTGGATGCAGCGTGGAAGGATCTTGCATGAAAGGGAGGGCTGTTTCTCACCTCCCAACCCTCCCAAACATTTTGCTTTGATCTTTGCTAGCGGTAAGCTTCAACGAGCAAAAGACATCAGTGACTACACTGATTCAGATGTGTTTTTTCTGCCACTGGCGTGCTGATATCCCCTGAAGTGCCCCAAGCCTTGCTAGCTTTCCTTCCATGCAGCACCCACACCCCATTCGGCGCCATCCCTGAGAAGGGATGGTGCTGCTACTCTGGCAGGTGAGCAGCCGAAAAAATTACCAGCCAGGCATGGAAGCTCGTGGGGAGAGGACAGGCGAGCAAAGTCCAGCAGGGAGCACACACAGGGATGCAGGATGGAGAAACGCTGAGTCAGGAGACCCAGCATGGGGACAGGGACAGGCAGTAGCTCTGGGACATGGGGCCATGGACACGCTGTAGCTGGAGTTTTCCCTCGTCTCTCTCTTCAGCGCTTACCTAAGTCTGGGGAGGTTTTGCTTTCTGAGGGCTTTTCCTCCTTCTGCCCAAATAGGAACTGAAGCCTGCTGGTCTCCCATCTGGCCAGCACCATAGCTCCGCTCGCTCCTGGTCTTCCTTTTCCTTGCTGCAACTGCCGCAGAGCCAAATCTGGGTGCTTAGGGCAGGGAATCCCCTGCATGGGGTGGTTAATGCAAACTGCTAGCGTGTTTAACACAGCCTGTAGCCCTCCTGCCGCTGCTGCGACAGTCCCAACAGGCCACTGTGCTTTCCCCTCAGTCAACCTTGCGCAGCAGACTTATTGCATGATAAGCATGTGCATTTATATATGGCTTATTGCAAGATGCACGTGAGCGCGTGGCTGTGTGTTGGTCCTGAGATGGGACCGTTGGGCCAGGGCAAAGGCAGACAACAAATGCTGAGATGTAGACTGTGGTGGGGTGAAGGTTAGCTGGAAAGGAGGCTCTTGTCAGAGCACATGTGGCAGGGGGGGCTTGGGGGTGACCACCCGATCGGTATCTAGCAGGGACCTAGATCAGCGGGGAACGGGGCCAGGTCTGGGCTGCCAGCACCGTGTCTGCAAAGGGCCGGAGCAGCCAGCAGAGCCGCAGCTGAGAAAGAGGCCTGGCCTGCAGGGAGTTCAGGAGAAATGTCTTTGTGCAGAAGGTGATTAATGTCTTTAATGAACTACCAAAGGAAGTAATAGAAAGCCAAAGCACATACGGCTGTGGTGGGGGAAGGGGCCGAGGGGACGTTTCTGTTGCAGGCAAGGACAGGGAAGCGAGCTGCGGCACAGCCCGTGCAGCGATGCCGTTTCCAGTTCACTGTCCCAGAAAAACAGTCGGGCACAGCAGCTGTCCCTAGTCCATCCCGAGCAAAGGCAGAGCTGTGTGTATTTCACGGATTTAATCAGAACTAATTCAGTCTTCCAGCCTGTCCTGGTTCTGGGGTCTTTTCTGCTCAGCTCATTATAGCTGTTTCAACCAAAAGCCACTGTCTGCAGCTTTGAGGTGTGGGGATGGTAATCTGGGAGTCGCTGCACTCCCCTCCTGTGGGAACTGCAAAGGGAGGCTTATTGGAGAGCGGAGACTTGCTGGAGACTGGGACCTGGATTAGCCTAGGCTGGCAGGCGTTAAGAGTCATCACTTGTTTGGGAACCTGCAAGCAATGTGTGGATGAACTCAGGCAAATTTCTAACACTGAGTCATCTATATCATAACATCCTCCACCTTAGCAGCCTTGTGTGCCAGGCTCAGCAAAGACCTCGGAGGGAGCAGATACCACCAGCACCTCTCCTGAACCCACAGAGACTCACGCGGTCACAGGACTTGCAGAAGGTCGCCCATTCGCAGTTACCCACAGACCAGGAAACCAGCTCTTCATGATCCCAGACACACCCATGTTTATGTGACAATAATTAGAGGGGCACTGAGTTCACCGTGCAGCCCCCGGCTAGGAGGCGAGATAGCTCCTGCGTTAGTTTGGGGTACAGGCTTGCTCTGTCAAAGAGGAAACTCTTTCAAGCATTGTCAAAGTTTTAGTGAGGCTTAACAGTCATGATGAAATAGGAAAACCGACACACAGCATCTCAGATAGCAGCTGTGGGCTAAGAGACTACTCCCAAACTTCTCTTCTTTGCCTGGGGAGCTTCAGCCCACCAAAGCTAGTTCTCAAGTGAAGTCCTTACATGTGCTCTCAGTATAAATGCTGGATGCACTTTCCCCTAATTGAACTTTTCCTTCCTCTGTGAACACCAGGTAAAGCAACTGAATTATGTGCTTATCAGGTTAGTTCTGCTTTGTCAGATGTCTGTGGAGAAATAGAGGAAGAGAGGGGAAGAACCAAGGCCAAGTTTGACCCAGGGTGCTCGTGCCACATTGCTGCTTACATGCCATAGCAGCATCCTTAAGCAGCAGGTCCTTAAAACATGAAGAAGGGAATTTGTCCCATCTGACTTTTCTGGCTAAAGATTAGTTGCCCTCATCTAAGCTACTCATTGATGTTACCCGCGTAATCGGACGAGAGCCCTCCAGTGAGTGAGCCTTTTGAGCTGTCTCAGACACCCATCTCAGTACAGGAGGAAATGCCTGCTTATCTTCCTTGTCAATACTGAAAGCCAACATGACAAACTTGACTTAGCTTCCTGTGAGACCTTCAGAGGTAGGTAATACATCTACAGACTCCTACCCAAAGTGTCTGCAGCTGTATTATGTTCTTCTGCTAATTCCTCAGTACTCTGCTGAAGGTGATACTTCAGCTGTACCAAACATTTTCCTGCTCTCCCTGCAAGCAGCCTGAAAAGGCTTTGATAAAAGCAGACATCACATTGGAAACAGGCAGTTTGCAGTTGTGCTATTCTGATGTATTGCTAAGAAGTGATGAAAACATATGTTCATGGCATAGAAACTGCTCTTCTTAGGTTCACCTTCTGTATTTCAGTACAGTACAGTAGTGGCCCTTCAAGGACAGGAGTCTGCCGTCATCCTGAGACATGCTCTCATCCCTTTGGCCTCTTCTCTTTCTCACTTTTCATGGGCTTACTGCTGGCAGTAGTGTTTGCAGCGCTCTAGCAACGATGGCTGGGTTTGTTTTTGCTGTCTTTAAGCAGATCTCTTTCTCCCTCTTTCTGTTGATATGCTCCTGGCTGATACTGCCTTTCCCTAGGAGTAGGCTCTGGGGGCTCATGGCGTCGGTATCATCAGGGGAGGAACGGGAATGCCTTCAGATGCTAACTGTAGCGTTTTCAAAATAGCACCCGGGGATTTGACTGAGCAATCCCCGCTAGCTCTAATGGGAAGAACACAGCTAAGCCCTGCATGGCACTGGAACAACCAACCTTGTGAGCTTTTTTGGAGGGGGGGAAAAAAAAAGTTGTTTGGCTCAAGAAAAATACAAAATTTCTAAAGTAGCATCCTTTAGCAGCTGAGCCGTATCAGACCCCAAAACCTGAATTGAAACATACCTGAAAATCTTGGGGATACTCTGAATCCGTCCCTGCTCTGGCCCTGAGTTCAGGTCGCCATTTGACAGCAATCTCAGAGGAGCGTGACAGCAATGTGTGGCCAGGTTTCGTGTTTCAAGCCCATCTCTGGAAGGAAAGTAGAAGTGTGAATCCAAACTAGCAACGCAAGCAGGACAACTTTGTTAAGAAAATTTAAAAAACAAACAAACAACAAAAACCACAAGCCCCTGGCTCCCAGGGCTGTGCAGTGAAATCTAGAGCAGTGTCGGGGAGGCTGGGGGTGGCGGGAATCGGGGTCAAGATGAGGGAGGTACGGCAGCATCCTCTGGCAGGATTGTGGGAGCCTTTGGTGAAGGTGTGTCTGCGGTAATCGAGCTGTGCAGGAGGAAAGAGCTGCTTTGCTGCAGGACTCTGGGCGCTTGTGCTATATGATGGTTCGTGTCCAGAGCTGCAAGGGGTGTTGCAGATGTGTAGCATGCAGGGATGAGATTTGCAGTGTTTTTCCTGGCTATCCTTGCCTGCAGCCAATGCAGAGAATTATTCACTTTCAACAACAGCGAATTTACATCAAAAAAAGGCCCCATCAAAAAGAAATCGCGCTTGACGGTCTCCCTTTAGCCACGGGAGAGCAGCGAGCAGACAGGCACAGGAGGCTGCCTTCCCATCCCTTGCTGTCTGCGTGGTCTGTGGTTTTGGCATTGCGAAAACGGGAAGCAGCTGTAAGCCCTTTGGATCGCAAATGGATCTGGGAGCCTGCTACCTCTGCTAACAACTCATTTATTATCAGGGAGCAGACAGTTTCCTCTGAGCCAGTGCAATCTATCATTTCTTAAAGATGCTGTGTGAGATTGAAAGAATTTTCTTTAAGAGCTGGCACCTGGAGACCAGCAATGAGTCCATCTTTGGGAAGAAATCTCCTTCCTCTCTGGGAATTTTTTTCCCAGCTTCAGCTGGAGCAGTCCATGGGTACCACTGCCCAGGCAGGGAGAGGGATGTGCAGCACATGCACTCTTTCCTCTAAAAAGTTTGAGAGCATCCCTGCTCTGAAAAATTTCTTAAGAATAATGAGGGCCGTTTGCTTCCCTCTTTGTGCACAAAATACTGATGAAGGGAGGGTTAAGAGGCTATTCCAGCCCCTTTCCATGAAACCCATATATGCAACTCCAGGCAGGTTCAGTCTGCCACACACAACAACCCATCCACAATCAGCACCCGCTGCTGCCTGGCCTGGATTTCATGCTGTTTCAGCACAGCACCGCTTCCTCTGCCATGTCAGCCCATTTGCTCCCTGAAAAGTGTGGGGTTACACAGTGGGAAAGGGGTCGTGGGGCCACGCTGCGGCCCCAAACAAGTCCCCACACCCAGAGACCTGCAGTCAAAGCAGCTCTGCCTGCGCGTGCTTCCCTGCCACTTTGCCCGGTGCACCGGGTGAGCGTTCAGGCGAGGGTCCCATGGGATCTGCTGTGCAGATGCTGAGTGGTCTGGTGTGGGCACTCCAAATCCAATCCTCCTTTGCTATAGAGAGCAGTGAGGTGATGAAAGCCCATATTAATTATACCCCTTGCAGCATCTATGAGCTCACACCATTTTTTTTTGTCTGCTGTTATCTCCTGGCTGCTTAAAATCCTGGGCTCCCAACGTGCTTCAAGGGAATTTGCTGTCAGAGTCAGCAGGCGAGATGGTAAAATGTGCTGGTGCGTGCGACAGCCTTGGACCGGAGATGGGGTGCCCCCAGGTGATGGAGCACTGTGACCCTCTGCAGCTATTTTTCTCAGTTTTCATGTTTAGTTGGTTGATGTGGTTTAACCTTTCTTCCTTTAATTTGCACTCATGAATTATTCCAAGCGAAGCCAGCATTTGTCTTAATTTTGGTTTGTTTTTTAAAACATCTTTTCAGTGTGACTGGAAATCAGGGCTACGTGTACTTGGTTCTGTGCCATCGGTTTCCCAGATTACGGATCAAGCACTATCTAAAGAAGGTTCACTTGATCCAAAGGCAGTCGAGAGCATTTTTTAGTCTGTGATCCCATCGCTGCTGTCTTTACCTTCCCTGCAGATTTTGCCCAGCAACACTGTGCTCCACCCTGATTTTTGCTCATTCTTCCCGTCCCTGCAGCAGGATTTTCCTCTTGGCTGTTCCGCTTCTGTCTGTGCCTGTAACTGTTGCAAGCCCCATGGTTAAGATGTCACGAGGATCTCATGGCTGTCGTGGTTCCTGCTGTTCACCTGTTGTACCTCCCTGTTGTCATGAGTTTAGTGAGCTCTCACAGCACTGTTTTTCACCATTATATTTGTTTACCAAATATTTGGGGTCCTGACTGTTGTCCTGTGAGTACCAAAAATCAGATCTTTAAAGGCATTTCAATGTTCAGCGATTCCTCCAGGAGCATCAGTACCTAAATGTGATATAGTGTGTTCTAAGTGATACTAAGTGTCACTGTGGGTCTGGTTCGAGCATAGCATAAACGGGATTAGTGGATTTTTATTTTTATTTTATCCAAACCATTTTTTTTTTCTGATGGAACAGCAAGCCAAGAGCAGGATTATAGCTCCAGGATATTTTTTTTTCATGGAAGGTGTGCATTTCTGCTCATCCGTTCTGTGATGATGCTGCTGCCTGCTGCAGAACCAGGCTCTAATGGCAGCTAAACCACGATGCACAGTAGGACAGGACGGCTTCCATAGTCCAGTCTCCTCTTGGTTGTGCATGGGTGAGCCAGGGGCACTCAGCCCACCTCTGGCTATTTCTGGTTCTGCTACACTTGGGTGGACAAGGGGAAGGGACAGTGTTGGGTGCTCCCAGCCTGGCTGTGCTGTGGTGGAGGGTGCAGATCTTGCATTGCTGCACTCGGCTCCTCCTCTCTGGCGTGGTTTGGCAGGGTGCCGTAGGATACCTCGTATAGAAGCCGATGCCCTTCCCCAGATCCTCATCTCTCTCAGAGAGAGATCTTGCTTTGGGATCTTGTATCGGTCTCGCACCTTGTTTTCTGGTTTGTCAGAGGAATCTCCTGTCGAGGTCAGATTACCGAGGAGCTCTCAGGGCTTCTTTGTGGCACTTCTTTTCTCAAGAAGTGAGAGTAAAAAAAAACGTGCAAGGGGATACACTAAGAGTATACCCATCGATGGTATAAAAAAAAAAAAAAAAAGTCTTGAAAAGGGTGTCTTGAGAAGAAAAAAAAAAGAGAGAATTGAGTTTTAGGCAAGTTGTAGAATCAGGGACAGATGATAAATGGGAGCTGAAGGCTTGTGGCAAGTCATTAGAGGCAGCCTCTAACATGTTCTTTAAATCAACATTTGTTGCAGTTTGGTCCCATCCACAGACAGCAGCTACAGCGCGCAGTGAAATGTCTCCTCTGATCCTGCGGCCCATCGCTCTAACCTTGGGGCTGTGCAATTAGTGAAGGCACCAGCATGAAAAAGGACAAAGTCTGAGGTCCTGAAAGAGCAGCACCTGATGCATTGGACCGTGTAGGCTTTTCTGCAAGGAATGTAATCACTTTTCAGACATGTTCTAACATTAACAGAGACTTTGACTTCAAGCCTCAAATGACCTACCCGTGCCTTTGAGACCTTTACTCTGTGGGTAGCTTTCCTTTCTCTTGTGTGCAAGACTGCATATGAAGGAGGCTTTAGGGGGAAGTTACATCCTAGGGTTTTTTGGGGTACTTTGCCATCCTGGTGGCTGGTTTTGGGGGTTTTTTTCAGTGAGACTGGATGGGGCAGGGAGGTGGGAAGGGATGGCATCGATGAGGTACAACTGAAGCCATACTGGGAATATCTGGAGCCCCCTCCGATTCAGCAGCATCCATTCAGCCGGAAAGGCTCAGGTGCTCAGAAGGGGAGATGTGCTTTCTGTGACTGCCAATATTGATAAATAAGTGGAGAGGGCACTTGCCCATGGGAGAGAACACGGCTTTGCATTTCTGGCCAGTTCCACATTGGCCTCATTTTCTTGTTTAGGCTCATGTTTACAGTCCTCGCTCTTCCTGACGAATCTGACCCCCATTCGGGAGGGTCTACAGATCCCTGGCAAGCAGGGACAGCCGTCTGGCTGGTACCCAGAGCTCTCCCGTGTCCGCTGGCACATGAGCAGCAGGGGATGACGTCTGGGAAGTGATGGGGGAACTACTCTTCTGGAAGCGCCAGGCAGCATATGGGTAAAGGCCATGTAGGTGCTTTGAGTGGGTGAACAGAGACTACTTCTGCATGCAGGATCCTGGGGAACGTTTTCCCCCAAGCAGACTTTGTCATGGAGCAACCCAGCAAAGTGGAAGCGCCAAGGGGCAATGCCGAGTGGCCGCAGTCCATATTATTTGCCATCTGTTCTCCCATTGCTGTTATGACAGCAGGAAAATATCCTTCACATTGGCAGTGTAGGCTCATTCATCTCCGCTCCCCAAGTGACAAGAGCATGATTCACCTGCTTGTCCCAATCTTTGTCTTCCTCCCCAAATGCGGCACTGGGGCTCAGCTCGTACGGCCAGTCAGCTTGGCTGACACCCTTCGCACTGTGCTGCCTTGCCAGAGATGGGACACGCAGAGTGCTGGGGATGTACGCTGACGTGACTAAGCCACTTCAGAAGATGAGGGACTGAATCAGCACTCCTTCTCCCCCACTGCCCGCAGGGAAGCATTTAGTCTCCCAATGGGAAGAAATTCACAGAGATGCATTTAAAATACAAACCTCTGCACAGAGGAGGACGCCTTCTCTTGATTTCACTTCTGTGTAGCACTAGGCAGCCCGATGGTGGGTGAAGCTTTTCTATTCAGCTCGGCCAACGTGCCCATAATTTTCCTCTTTGGTCTTCAAGACGTGAAGAAAGATTATCAGTAACTCTCAATTGAGTGAAGCCTTTCTTCTGTAGACAAACTTCCTTAGGAAAAAAAGGTTAAAAGGCTGTGGATCCTCTGCTTGTTTGAGACAAGCCTAACGCCCCACTAAAATTAGGTCTTAATTAGATAAAAAGCTAGTGGGCGAGTGGCTTGCTCCCTCTCCATGTCTTGCAAGCTTCCTCTCCACTCCGTGTAAGGAGGGCAGTTTGGGGGTGCTTCTCTCCCATGATAACCCAAAGCATTTAACTGGTGGTGACTGGAAACCCACCAGGCCTTGAAGGAGGCTGTCCATTCCCTGAGAAGACCATGAACCATCCTAAGCCCAGAGAGAGTCAAGGAGATCTCTTCATGCCCACATTAAAGCAACCAAAAATCAGTTCCTTTGGGCTTGCTTCTTCCAAGTCAGGACCTTCCATAACAAAAAGACTGGATGCAGCCCAGTACAAGTTTCCCAGCAGACCTGAGGCAGATAGGCTGGAGACATTGCAAATGAGGAGAAATGTATGTTCTGTTTTGTTTTCCCTGCTGTGATTTAGTAGCAGTGATCATGGCGAGGCCTGGAGTTTTCCAATCTGAGCTTGGCCGAGAAAAGGAGAAAATGTCTAACTACTGCAAGAATTATAATTATTGTTAGGCGTTTCTGTGGCGCTATCAAAATATGAAGTGAATTCTAGGAGGGCTTTAAATAAATGCTTTCTCCCAGGATGTCTCCAGGTTGGACCCTGGCACACGCAGTCACACTTGCCAGAGTGATTCCCTTCTGACTTGCAATCAATAACAGAAACAACCATGGGGGCAGTCAGGTGCACTGAAAAGTCAGTAAGCCTGGCAGGATATCCTCAGCATCCCTATATGGAAAAGCAGCCACCTACTGCCTGTAAAACTTTTTATTTTCTGAGAATATTAGAGGTTGCTGTGTAGGAAGCGGGGGGAAGGGAGGAGGGGGCATTAGCCTTGTTTAAATGCCCAAAATATTTATTGAGGACATGCTTCCTCTATATTCTCTCATGATAGGATGCCCCAAATCCAGTGACACTAATTAGCTACTTAAACTTTTTCTTCACCCCCCCAGCTATGGCCAAATCTCTCTGGATTTAGCAGCACAGCAACGATTTAACAGAAAGTTTAAATGGGAAAGGCATATGAGAGGAGAAATTGGAGGATAAGATTCTGTGCCTGTTAACTGATGGCATTTATAAATTATAGCTGAGAGATGTCATATCACTGGAAATGGAAAACAGCTTAGTGGATTATAAAAATACCCTCTATAAACCATTTTAATGCCTGATTTTTTTAAGTCTCTTATGGTAGGTGTCACAAAAATGAATTCTAGCAGAAAGGATAAAAATTTTCCCTTGGTAAACTGGCTAGCTGGTGATTAGAGGCTGTCAGGGAGAACAAACTCTTGATTAGGCTGAGGTGCTGAAGTTTGGCTGAAGACAGCAGCCTCCCGTTTCTGGAGAGGTGAGTTCGCTTGCAGGTGAAGCAGACCCAAACCTGCCAGGTGAACGTCACCGCAGCAAAATGCCCTCCCATGCCACTGCAGCTTCTCTCAGCCAGGAGAGAGGAAGGCTGAGGATCAAGCGGCGGGGGCAGAGCTGTGGGGCAAGGGCTGTTTTGGGGAAAGACGTGAAGGGAAATCACGGAGGGAAAGCAGCCCAGGAGAGAAGAACAGGGGTTGCTGGAAACCGCAGCTGTGGATGTGAGATAGGACGGTGCAAAAAGGTGCTTGTGGGATGTCTTGGAAGGAGCCATGAGGTGGCGATGGACAGAAAGACACATTCTGGTGTCTACCGGGCTGCGGTGATTCTGGTTCCACCACTTTCTTGTGTATCGAGTATATTTAAAATTAAACTTGCAAGAAGGAGAGAGAAAGAGAGCTGCAGTTCTGGGCTGCCCTACAAAACAAATATTTTAGTTGCCCAGTGGCCAGTGTTTGCTGGTGTCTGCCATTTCAGAGAGGTTGCTACGCCACATTCCCTTGCTCACTTCTCTGTGGCCCCTGGGCGCCTTCTGTCCCCTCCTGTGTGTCATTTTGAAAAGCATAGCCAACGCTCAATTCTGGGTTAAGATATTTAAGGATGCAATGTTTTGCAGTACATTTCCAAGCTGTTCGCGTAGGAAAGGGTAAATGACCTACCTCTCCCTGTCCTTTCACACTCTAGTTCCCAGGATGCATTCAAAGGCGCCTATTCACTTGCTACCTTTGAAGGCTTTGTGTCAGTTCTCCCCATAGATCCTTGTACCATAGGCCTCTTTTGTGTCCTGCCTGTATTATTTTTTCCAGAAGAAGAAATCTGCATGTGGGATAGAAATGGTATTCACTTTCCCAACGTGAGCTCGCAGCAGAACTGCATTTGCAGTGTGTCATTGGGGCTGTGTCAGGCTATTTCCACAGGGAGGCAAGATTTAGTGTATGGACTCCACCTGAGCACCTTATAGCACCAGTGCAGGAAAGGCAATTTACCAAATTAAATTGCACAATATAGGATGTCCAGCAGCCTACTTCTGGGTCCTGTTCTCTGCAAGGGACTTCATCATGACATGAGCTAAAGGGATGGGTAACAGCCTTCAAATTGAAAGCTTATGACAAAATCTCATGCAGAATAAGACAACCTGCACCCAAGTTCCCCAAGCTCCAGTTGAGTTGGGAGTGTGTTTTCAGTCACAGAGACATGAGCTGTCTTGCCTCTAGGCCTTTTCTGTTCTCTTGTATAAATCAACCAAGGGCTGACTACAAAAGGAATTGGACGAAAAAATTGCATTTATCTGGCCCCTTTCCTTCCTTTCCCATCACCTTTTTCCTGTAGATGGCACAAGTGTGAGTCTTTTCATCCATCCACCTTACACCAAAAGTATCCAGAGGGGAAGAGATCTTAAGGACACTTGATTCACATATAGGTTTTCATGCGGAAAATCAAAAGGAAGAAAAGATGGGAGAGGTCTTTCTTATTTTAAACTGGGGATATTATTCAGAGACAGTACTGGAGTAATGACTTCTACAATTTTATGGTATTACAGTATTGGAAGGTTTTGCTAGCCACCTGTTTTCTGGAGTCAGGTTATTCTCTGGGAGACCATTTTCATTTTTACTGAGAGTTTCCAGCCTGTCTCAGAGGCGTGAGCAGACTATATCCTAAACCTTTACAAACCAGACAACAAATAAGTAGATTATGCAATTTATTAGCACTGTAAGCCCGTCGGGTGTTTATTAAGAATCGGAGCCACCGGTTTTGTCAGGTAGCATTGCTGTGCCCATGTAATACCCCAGCAGAGCAGCTCAGAGCGGAGGAGAAGCAGCTGCTGATTAGGCTTTCAGAACCCCTTTTGGCTTGTCATCACCCAGTACTAGCAATAAACACCCACGGTCTCTTTACTTCCAAACTGGTACACCCGATACCCACTACTGCACACATTCTCTACTTACCACCACATTTTTGTCACTGGAAGTACACGCAGTGGGTTTCAAAGTAATTCTTTGCATGTACCCACAGGTGCCTACCAAGCCAAATGAGAATCCCTTTACTACCCGGTTATGGGGAACAGTTCCAAAATGATCCTCTCGGCTATCCATTTTGGAGAAGTGGAAAGCCAAAACAAATCTATATTGTCTGGAATTTGGGTAGGAATGTTTTTGTTGGGTTTTTGTTTGGTTTTTTGGGTTTTTTTTTTTTTTTTTTCCTGCTGAGTGCCTACTGTTCCCACAAGAGGCATGGCACCAGATTTCACCATGTATTCGCATTGTATGTTAACAGGCAGCGATATTACAAGAGGTTCTCCAGCGCAGGGAACAGGCGTAGGCAGAGAGTTGATTTTGCTGAGATTTCAGCAAAATGGCAGCATGGGAGATGAGCTCCCGTTGGGTGCAATATTCCTTCACATTGATGAATCTGGTCTTCGCTCCTTTGTCATAACCATACACACGGATTACTGCAGGTGTTATTCCAGCTTGTCTCACCTGCTACAAACCTCTGAAACAAAACTGGGGGAAACTAAATGGTGAAACAACATGGCGGGTGGCAGAGAAATTAATTCCCTTTGGTTTTTGGACATTTAATTTGAACAACTGTCTTAGAAAAGCTCTCCCACAGGACAACTTCATCATGTGAAATTCCCAAGGGATCTGACAAGTCAAATGAAAAGTACATCTGCTAATTAGGTGGCAGCTGGCTGGTTGTATTTCCTGCTGGTAGGAGAAACCTTTTGAGGGGAAAATGTAAAAATCTCCCTTAGATGAAGGAAAGGATTTTGCAGCTGTGAGTACAAATGTCCATCCGTCCTTCCCAACCAAACTGGAACAGAACGAACCAGTGACTGTTACTTTTGCTGAAGATCTTTCAAAGGCATCATTGCACTGTGCCCGGGGAGGAGAGCTTGCCTTGAGTTCACCCGTATGAGCAGGAGAGCTGAAAGGACAGTTAGCAGCAATAGGGATGCTAATATGGACTGCGGTCCCAACAAATGAGTTACACATAGAGTATATAATCTGTGGAGAGAAGGCCCTGGGGAGTTTGCGTAATGTCAATCAGTTGTGAATCCTGGCCTTCATTCCACTTCAGCCCTGGGACAGACATAGACCAGTGCATCTTTAATTTGACCTACAGCTTCATTGCTATCGTTGCTACCAACCGTAGAGCCACTGTGCTTTTGGGTCCTTGTGTACGTTGTCTTTTCTTGCCTGTGCATTATTCTAGTATGGAATCTGGCCATTTCTGCAGAAATCACTTCCTGGGTTGGGCTGGGCTCCTGTGCAGACACCTCTACTGTCATGACTACACTAGCACCCAGTAAGTCCAGGCACTGGGTTGCAGTTCCACTGGGGTAACACCGGAGCACGCACATGTACTTGTACTAGAGAAGTCCAAGTTCTCTTAATGCCCCTAAATCCTGAGCAGCATCATGTGCTGCCAGTCAAGTCCTGAGCATCCTTTTGCAAATGCTGGTGCAGTTCAGTGTGATCTTGCAGTACTGATTCCAAAGGAAAGACAAACACAAACAAAAAAAGGTAGAATTCTCGTTGTTGAGGCTTCCAGTGTAGTGGCCTCCAGTTTGATTTCTGCTTTAAATCAAATTTTTGATTTCTTCTTTTTTTTCTTTTCCTCACTTAGAAACATGTTCTCCATAAGTGCTCCAGCAGAAATGATGTCTGCTGGAGTCTGCAGACAGCCTGGGAAAAAAAAAAAAAAAAAAAAAGAAGAGCTCTCAGAAGCATGATCCACATCCTATTCCTCCCTCTCCCCACACACTCACCACTGTATCTTCTCCCAGCGGAGCAATGCTGAAGCCTAAGATATCGCTTTAAATGTCAGTCATTTAACTACTAGTTATTTTAGCAAATAAGAGTGGGACTGTCTCCCTGGGGTTGACTGAAAATTGTTAAAGGAGGAAAAAAAAAAAGACGAGAAAGGGAAGAAGAGGAGAAGAGAGAGAGAAAAGAACAGAAAGGACAAAGGGAAGCACCAGGCAGAAAGACTTGTGATGCCAGTATCTGAGAGAGATGGAGTCAGAGGAAGGCATCCCAGTAACATGAATAGGCTCTTTCCCACCGAGGGGTTCAGGGGACAATAATGAGCCCTTTGTGATGTACCTGAATTACCCATTCTCATCCTCAAGGCTGTGTTCTGATTTGGGTCTCCGATTTTCCTGCTGGTGTCGGCAGCAGCTCTGCCACTGTCTGTACTTTGCCGGTCCAGTGCCAGGCCGTTGGTTTGGAAGGAGGCAGCAGGGGTAAAGGGAACCATTCTCCTACAGGGAGGGATGCTCCTGTGTTTGCAAGATGGCAAAAGAGCTGCTAATTTATGCTATGGGAAGAATGGGAATCCTCTTTCCTTTTGACTCATATCTTGCTCCACATCCCCTTTTCCTTTTATGTTGTTCCCCAGTCGAATTAACCCTTGGTGGAACAGAAAATTGGAGCTGATATCCACTTATTGCCTGGAACAATTGGGAAGTTTTCTCTTGGAGAATCACTTTAGCTCCATGTGTTGGCAATGCAAGATTTCTCTACATGTAGATAACACTCAGGGTGTATTAATATGCTGTCATCTGGTTGTTCTCATGAGTTGTGTTTGTTACCTTCCCTGAGGCTCTGGTTCTTCTGGCATGGAGGGCTGTATGCATTTTAAATCTGGAGTCTGTCCATGCACGACTTTGAAATTCATTTTGGAGAATACTTGAGGAAGGAAAAAGCAATTCTCAAGTCAGGAGAGCAGTGTTGGTGCTGGCAGAGAACCCCGCAGAGCAGAGAATCCCTCCCAGAAAGCCTTGTTCTCCTCCAGAATTAATCAGAATAGTCCTTTGAAAGTGTTTATCGAATGTGGGTATCCTCAGTTACATCAGCTAATAGTCAGACCCAGAGCTTTTAATGGCATTACTCCAACTAACCAAGAACAGAATTGGCCCCCTGCCTAGGGATCCCAAACCTGACCACGGGCGGTCATCAGGAACAGTGTATTTTCCTGAGGATGAACATCAAAAACGCACCGGGGGAAAAAAAACCCACAAAACCAAAACCCAGTAAAAAAAACCTTAGCACCAACACCTCCCCAAATCACTGGAAAATAATAACTAGATCATTATTTTTAAGATATCTCTATTTAGTTATATTTTAAAAGGCACACCAAAATCATAACTATATAGAAGATAAAGTGAGTGTCTGCATTTTATGTGAATAGTCCATTTCCAATGATAAACTGTCTCCTGCTAACATCGCATACGCTTGTCATTCTCAGCATGGATGAGGGAGGGCAGTAAAAGTGAATTTCTGCACGGAGTCCATGTAATATCCATTAGAAAAAACAATGCCTGACAATTAAGTATAGGAGCGATTCAAGAGCTTAATCATCATTTAAACGAAGTACAAAAGGAGGAAACCAAACCCTTCATAAAAAGTCAAAGGCTTTTTTTAAGAAATGAGCCAAGGCAGACCCACTGCTTTGTCTGGTTCAAGGTTGTTCTTTGCAGATGAGAGCAAACTACTGCAACAATCAGACAAGAAGATATTTCACATCATCGTCCATCAGGGTTTGGGCTTTCAGTATGCTGCTCTAATACCTTTCAAAAACCAATTCTTTTCTCCTGGAAATAATGAAAGGCCTATTTACTAGCAGTTGTAGAAGATCAGGGTTAAAAGGAGGCTCAAGTTTGCTCTAAGATTTTCACCTTATTTTTAATACTGCATTTGTATGCAGAAAAACCAGGTTGAATATAGCTGGTAATGAGTTAACCCTTAGTCCTTCATGCAATTTTATCCATCAGGTTTGAGCATGCAGAGCGTATGTGTAGAAAAATATCTGAAAATCCCGTGCGGTGTAATACAAATGCCAAGTGATAGAAGTCCTTTTTTGGTGGTTTTACTAGCTGTTATCCATAGGAGAGGCACCTCTTTTTAACATAACATAGGAACACAAAAGCCATTACACTGGGCCCAACCGAAGATCAAGCTACTCAGTGTGCCGTCTCTGATAATTGGGCATAGCAGGCACGTTAGGGAAGAGTAGAAAAGACACCGCCTCCTGGTTTGATGCTATCAATAATGTAAAGTTTCCTCTGCTAGAGTTTGCATCCAGAGTATCTTGTTTAACAGCTGGCAGTGCAGCAACCCGCTGAATATTTGTAATCTCAAAGTTCATTTGTACTGAGGCTTATCTGGCACAGAGTTCCAGGACTTGGTGCTGTATCACTTGGAAAAATACCTCTTTTGTTTTAAACCCACTGCCTGATCACTTCTGTGTGTTCCCCTAAATCTTGGCTTATGAGAAATAAGGAACATGGATTTCTTATGCACCTTTCCAAACCATTCTTGATTTCATAGGCCTCCATCAACCTCCTGGCAGTCATCTCCTTTTTAAGCTGCACAGTTGTAGTCTCCTTAGTGTCCATATGGCCCTGAACATTGTTTTAACCTTTTTGAAGCCTTTTCACATTCTACAGTATCCACTGGGACATGGGCAAGGTTTTTATCGGCTCTTTTGCCCTTTCATGGGATAATAACTCTCTGTCCTTACACCTTGCGGGGCTTGCTGTGTGCTACAAGTTCCTTGTGGTCCTAATTTTGATTAGCGCACAATTTGTAGCTCCAGGATCTGATCAAATGGGTATGTAAATGGAGACAGATGCCTCTTGTGGCACCTGTAATGGACTGTTTCAGCCATTAGATCTGGAGAAATCATTTTTCCAAGGCTTCCTTCTCTCCAGGGGGAGAACTGCTGCATTATTCATGGCTGCTATTTCCACTGTAAACTCCTGTCTCATGATTACAGCCTGTCACAGTTTCCCCCCTCAGCTCCCTCCCCCAATTCTCTTGTCCTTTCATGTTTCTTGTTCCGTTGCAAAGTTAAAGGTGTGCCTCTTTGAAGTCCTCGGGGAGGAAGTATTCTGTCATGACAAGAACATGGAGCACCAACAGACTCTCAGCGTGTCTGATGAACGAGGCAGAACTCCCTTTTCTGCATATGCAGTTTGTCCCATCAGCAATGGGCCTGGTTTTACCTGTACGTTAAAAGAAGAGAAGAGTACATCCACCCATCTCCCCTCACTGATAGCCGAAGGGAGCGATTTGATAGCTAGTTTGAACTTGTATCACAATAGAATATTGCTGCAAATTTTATGCCATAGGGGAGTAATTCAGATAGCCTGGACTAACTTCATCCTGGATGTAACAAGAATAGGAACTTTGCAAGTCTCCTTGGATTGCCTTAGCCCCTTGCATAGATTCTTAGTAAGTAATTGTTTTAGAAAATAGTAGGAATGGCACAATATGCCCCTAATGGGAGAGCATTATATTTTCCATGTCTTTGTTATACATAACTTCCGTGTGTATTTAAATGAGTAGCATCAACGCGGAGCCAAAAGATATTACGTAGAAAAATAAGTGTTCGGGGAGTATCTGATGAATAAAAATAAGAATCATTTGGAAGATCTGATGACCTTGCAAATATTTAAGCACAAAACTCTTTTCATAACTTTGCCCAAGCCATTCCTGTACCAGGGGCTCTGGGATGTCAGGTATAAGACCGACCATCTTATACGACCATCTTTTCTCTGTGGCAGCATCCCAAGCCATCCTTCCCATATTTCCTCAGCTCTGTCCCTGCTTTAATAATGAGACAAATTCAGGTGTTAAAATAGATAGAAAGCAGTATTATAGGAATGAGAAGGGATCAAGAAGTAATTTTCTATTTCTATAATGATTTTTATACTGACATTTCCAGAAACATATGGCCCTGCATTCTGCGAGTGGTTTGTTAGGATGTGCTGTCCCTCTGCCTTGCTTCCCAGAACGCGCAGTCCCCCACACACATGCTCACACCGATGTGCGATGACGCCCAGCGTTGCATTTCAGTCTGTCGGCAGCGGGAAGGCAGGATCTGTGCATTCCATCCTCTCTGGGGCCCTCTGAAATTCAGTTCCTGTTGCTTCAGGAACAGGGGGTTATGGAGACACACCTCCATGTGGCTTAAACTGTTTGCTTTAGAGGAGGCAAATTAAGTAGAAAACTAACCATCAGCTCCAGGTTCATGGTTTTGAACACCCTGAGTTCAAGCCAGAGCTCAGGTACCCAAAAAACTGTTCCTTTGGTGTTGTGGGCAGCTCTGCAGCCTGCACAGGGCTATGGGCTGCCACCACTGTAGGTGCTAGCAGGCTGGGAATTTGAAGAGATTTTAATGAAAACCTTCCTTTTGCATTTTCCCTTATTTTCAACATGTCACATGGGGCTGTGTAGCTGAAAGGACAGTAAGGACAGGGGTTTATAAGTCTTTCTTTGGTCTGAGCAGGCGTAACTGCAGATTGCACGTGCTGCTGGTGGCAAAAAGGGCAAAAAAAGTGCAGCAAATCCTGCAATTAGAGCCCTGTTGCCAAAGGAGAGCCCTGTACAAGACAGTAGAGAGAAGTCTCCAAAACATATGCAGATAGTCAGGGTTTCCCTGTGAATGCCTCTGCACAGAACTTCTACGCCTAGCCACTGCAGACAAAGGGGATTGCAGGAGAAATTTAGGTAGCTTCTTGGGTCCCAGTACCTACATCATCTGGGCTCTGCATGGCTCTCCTGGATTGCACGTCAGCTTTTTTAGTCCAAAGACTGTGAAATATATATGAAAATACATATATGAAAAGTCTGAGAAGAATCCAACCCACTTTAATATTGTTTGTCCCAAGGACCCTCTCATACAGCAACAACCACCTCCCTTTTTGCCTTCTTTTGCCTGTCCAGACTCTTTTTTCAGGAAAAGGTGATGTGTGTGTGTGGGAGTCAGAGCTGAAGGAGGCTCCTGCTGCAAAGCTGAGGGAATCAGAGGGCAGGTGATGGCAAGGAAGAAACATCACCTGCACGTGTCACCAGTGGAATCAGGGCTGGAGCGCCTCCATCAGAGCAGAGGATGCTATGGACCAGCCTCTGCTGCGGTACAGCAGACGCAGGGATGCCTGTGGGCACTGGGATGCTGTGTCAGCAGGGGCTGTGTCTGAAACCAAAGAGTTATTTTTGGTCTGCAGTAGACAGGGCTGTGACTGCCAAACAGACGGCTCCTGACCTCCCAGCAGGTATCCCAGGAGAGAGCGGTTTGCAAGCACAGCAGCTACCTGAGGCTGCCATTTGCTCTGACACCATTTCCTCGAAATCCCCCTCCCCGATCCCGGCAGCGGCACTTCCAGGAACAATCTCTCCGTCTCCCGCACGCAGAACCAGAAGGCCCATTTTGTTTGTGGATCCCTGAAGATTGGACGGGAGCATCCGACCTCACTACACCGCTCTGCTAATGAAGCTGCCGAGAGTAATTAGACTAGAGCAATATCTGTTGTGATATTTAGAAAAAGACATGCCGGGGATAATTATGCCAGTCAGCTTGCTCTCTCTGCCTCTACCCCCACACACTGACCTGTGCAGAGCACCATCGGCAGTGTAATAACAGCTTTGTAGTTGTACCTCTCATCTTAGAGAGCCTGTGCAAAGGTTCATTCTTACTGTGCGACAGTCAGGTCCCCACGGACACCAAGATGAGCTGTGAAATTCAGTCTTGGCACCAGGGAGATCTGGGAGTGGCCGTCTTCACTTACCAGCGCCAGGGAAGTGATGGTGGCCTTCAGAAAGTGCTTTCATGCACGCATGTCTGTGCCCCTGGCTTTATCCATGATGAAAGGTGCAGAAGTGAAGGATCTGGGAGCAAACTGCCCCGGCACGTGGAGAGCAGTGGTAACTCAAAGCCGCGTTTCATTGTGTGGATGTGGCTCTGCCCCGCTAAGCCAACACACTGTGAAGTGCCGCAGCGAGGACAGAGCATGGGGAACGAGCTGAAATAGCTGATCAGTGTCTCCATCAGCCCCCTGTCACCAGCTACACCATCCCACTCAACATGGACCGGAGCATCAGCTTGTTGCTCTCAGCCCCAGTCTGGTCCATGAGGATTTTGCCTTCTCTTCCCAGCTCCAAGAGGGTTTATTTTGAGATTGGAAACCTCAAAAGGCATTCCTCTACCGCCCCACTGCCAACAGTGCTCCTTTGTTCATCACCTGGCATACCCTGCCTGCTATTATATCCATTATAAAATCATGGAAGGGGTTACGCGACATAAAATCATCTTGGGTAAGTTTTTATCTCATTTGCACCTCTGTGAATCAGAAGTGGTTTTTTCGTTGTGATTTTTGTTGCCACTCTTGCAAAAGGGGAGATGACTTGGAGCTCCCCCGAGTTTTCAGGAGAAAAGTTAGGAGTTTCATGTTAGAGTAGGAAAAAAAGGACTGAAAAGAGTGAAAAAGGGTTGTATGAACAGGGTACTTCTCTTCCCCACAAAGGCTCCTGTTTGGCATCCGATCCTTTAAGGGTGATCTCTTGCACTCCTGGTTCCATGTTCTTGTTCAGGTCAGTAACAGATAGCACCAGATGCATTAACGTGTGGTCACAGAAAGGAAGGTGCTGGTTTCTCTTTTCTCCACGACTTCCTTCAGAAACCATTTTTATTTCTTCAGAGTCTTGAGAATGGAACATTGTAAGGTTGTTTTTTTTTTTTCTCTTACTCTGTTCTCTGGATGCTTTAATCCAAATAAATCTTGAGTACTTAAGAAAACAAAAGCAAATTAAAAAGATTGAAACTATAGAAAGAGTTTTTCCTCTTTTTTTTCTTTTTTTTTTTTCTTTTTTTCATAGAAGCAAGGAATAGAATCTGTTAGGAGAGCCCAGGCCCGCTAATGTAGGAAATCCTGCATGTCAATCCTATATATCATGGTATTTAGCATGGTTCAGCAATAGCGTTTTGCGTCTGGCTCTGGGCGGTGCACTTCAACAAAGACAGGGACCGCTTGGAGAAAGTCCTGGAGGGACCCAAGTGTGTCCCAAGCCCTAGAAGACATGGCAGAGAAGAGAAAGGGAATGAACTGGGTTTTAGTCTGGAGCATGGAGATGTAGCTGTAGTTTTCAAATCTTCAGGTGCAGTCTGCAGAGTGAAAATGAATAAGTTGTTTTGTCTGTCCACTGTGGCTTCACCGGTAGAGGGAGCTGGGGCTGAAAGTTGGGAGGTCTGTCTGATAGCTTGGTTTGGGGATGAACCGAACGAGGTAGTGGTGAATGGAGAGCTTGTGGAACAGGTGGGAGGGATGTCCGCCAGCGATGCTTTGCGTAGAGGTGAGCCAGGTCCGTGGACTGCTGGTACAACCTCCTGAGGCCCCACCAGGTCCAAATCTCTATGTTTTTGTGAAAAGGCAGGAGGACTATTTCATGCCACACCAGCGGAAATCTTGCTGGATTTTTGCTCGGGGAGAAAAGGGACTTGACTTGGCAGGTGCAGGGATCATTAAGGTCTGCATTACCAAGGCATCTTCCAGGCAAAGTGGTTTCCTTCATGGGGCCATATTACAGCTCAGTAATTACATAAATAACCATGTTTTCTTTTCAAGACTGCAAGTAATGGCCCCTGGAGGTGCTGTGCAGCTGTATAACCTTTACAAGCTCTCGTAGTCCTTCAGAGACTCTTGATTTTTTCCCCACTGCCCCCCTGACTCGCTTCTTTTTAATGATATTTACAGCATTTAATAACTAATTCCAAATTGCCTTGATAAAGCACTGTGTTCGTGCATGTGGCTAAATTGAGTCTCTTTGTTAGTCTGTGTGGATTATCCTCTTTCCAGCGCCAGTGGAGAGATCATGCTTCAGCGTACAATGTATCCCATCTTTTGAAATTCATGAAGGGTTTTTCTTTATCTGCTGGGTTTCATTTCTCCGGGCCAGGTGCTGTCAAAAACTGAAATCTGCTGGCCCTTACATCCTCCCTATGAAAAAAATAAATAAATAAAACTTGGAGAGAATTCACCCAGCAGGTGTAGGCAACACATGGATCGCAACCTTTACACCTCACTGTGCATCCAGATGTGCATGTGGTTAACTCTCAACAGTCAAAGAGGCTGACCTTACAACGCAGGCAGGGTGAGATGCTGAAAGCCAGCAGCAGCTTACTGCTGAGGCAGGACTCGGGCGATCGGGTGAGTTCATAGGGATGGATATGGTTGAGGAGCCTTCTGTAACTGCTGCTACTGTTCTCTATTCTGCCTGGTACTGCTGCCTGAAAGCATTCTGTTAATAACTATCAGATTCCCGAAACCATAAGCTTGTTTTACAAGTCATGCATTTTTAATACTATATTGAATTTGAGGCTTCTTTTTATTAATCTTCCCTTTTTTAGCCCTGAAAACTCTTATTTTTAGGTATTTTTTTTCCCCTCTGAAGTTGAAGATCTGTACCTTACTGGGGAAAAAAAAAAAGATAACGTGACTCATAATCGAATGATTCCAGGAGCTGAGACTTTATGGACCTCAGTCACCCCTGCAAGCCCTGTGGTGAGAGTACAATAGCCGGTAGGACTGTCCGCATCCCTGACTCAGTGATGAAACCCCGTGTGTTAATTTTCAGTGAGAAAAATCCCTGAGTGACATTGCAGGTTGTTTATGTAAAGCTCTTTGTCTCAGTTCTTACTGCTGCGAATTTTGGCCAGCACTTACAGCAGAGATGGAGGGGCTAAGTCATTGGAGACATTCTGTTTCTGTGTAAATGATTTTATGGCCATCACAACGTCGCCTGCAGTTGCTGTAACACCACTTTAGGCACAAATCCCACTTAGAGGGAAGCTGACGGCTGCTGAATCATGCAAATGAAACAGCAGCCTGTGAGATCCCCAACGCCACAATTTGGGGACCTCCATCTTGAAGGGAGCTGCAAAATGACTGTATTCACAGAGACAGTGGATGCAATCTGCCATCGAGGTCAGCCTGAATCTTTCTCTTGCTGCCAAGTCATTCTCCCTTTAATTAATATTTCATCCTGTTGATGCAACTTGTCCACTTATTTTCCCAGTTGTTTGCAGTGCGGATTTCCCAAATTGTTTCCTCAGGGCACTTGCAAAATCAAGATCTCACATCTGAGGAGTTCCTTGCAGCTCAATTATTGAAATTTCTTGCTGAAAAATGTATGCGCTTTTAATTAAAAAAAAAATTACCCAGCAAAAACAGCCTGGAGGTAGTTTGAAAGTCAGAGGAATGTTTTGTTAAAAAATTGAAGGGAAAAAAAAGCCCCAAACCCCAAGTGGATTAGCAGTTACAGAATTGTATGTCCAGAAACTATTTGAAACCTTGCACCAGTGATGGATAATGAGGGGAGCCTGGGATTGAGCTGTGTCATCTTGTAAAAATATCAGAAACTGAAACCATGGGAGATGTTAGTTGCTGGAGGATCTTCCCTAATTGAGTTGCAACAGAGAGCACGGCATCGTCCTTCTCACCCTGGGGCAGGCTGAGTTTGAGAAGGGATTATTCCTTGGGCAGGCCAGCAGACAGGCAAGGTATTGCCTCTGCTTCGCATTACGCTGAAGCATGGACCTGTATTGGTTCAGATCCTGCAGTTTACAGGAAATTAATCCTGAGCTGAAGTGGGGAGCTCTGATAGTGCCCAGAGGGTCTTGTTTCTGGTTTCCTCCTAACTGGTGCAAGACCAGAGCTTTCTCCCAGGTTAATCTACAGCCTGACAAAGGCAAACCTGCACATCTGTGCTATGTAAAACCACAGTGAGGAATTCCTCGTACTTGGTGTTTGCAAAGGGGCAAGTAAATACACCAATACCTGTGCAAGAAACCCAATGCGAATGCAACGCAATGCACTTCGGAGGTTGGTTACACAAAGCTGTGGCAGAAGGGATCTACATGGAAGTGTTGGTGTGGGAATTTTGGGGTAGCTGCAGTCTGTGCCTTTACTTGTACTGAGCCACCTCTGCTCCCCTGCTGCAATGGCCCCTATGCCACCAGGCAGTCCTGGTGAGCACAGGCCATTTCAGAGAGTCTCTGTGCCACCAGCAATGATTTGAGTGCTTTTTCTTTTGGTGCTGTGCTTCTTTAAAAGCTGTAGGTGTGACTGCAGGAGCAGGCTGTAGACGGGTGTGTAGTGGCTGTGTGATGTGTCCCTAACCCAGACTCTGTGCATTCACAGGGATGGCTAGAAGCTGTCTGCAGCGTGGCGGGACACAGAAACCCAGCTATGATGGCAGGCTGGGCTAGGATCCCATCGCTGGGGCAACAATGGACAGCAGGACCCTCTAGGTACAGACAGAGTTGCCACGGGCAGAACTGCTGTGGGATTTGATGGGATACCAGGTGGAGGATGTCCTGTGCAGAGCTACCCTTGCTCCATCTGTGCCTCCTGGCCAAGTCAAACACATTCTGTGGGCTAAGCATGAGGCAGATGCATCGTCGTCCTTTTTGCACATACCAGATTGCTTCACAGTTCACACAACATACTGGTGGTGCCTCCTACCCTCTCAGCTGTCATACAAGAGGCTGACAGGGCCCAGCTTGGTCCCCGAGACCCAGCTTGTGACCTCATTTCTGTACTTCTTACCACCTTTTTCCTGAATGAGCCAGTTGGCCTCAGTTGGGTTACTGATGAGACCAAATTTACACAGCAGAATCAGGGCTAGCAGGTGGTGAACCTCAGTTGTTCATGTGAATCAATGAGGTTTCTTCCCACCATGTTGTATTTTTGTATTTGGGCTGAAAAGAAGTCCTGGGAAAACTGTGGCACTGCTAATTGTAATGGTGGTGTCAGCTAGGAGCTCAGCTGACACCACCACTTTGTTCCACAGAGGCCTCTGGCAGACAGGACAGTTGTGAGCAACCATTCTGGGACCAAGTGGCTCTGGACGTGAGATAGCAGGTATGCCCAGGGACATCAAGCAGCGCTGTGCACTGCATGGAGGAGATACAGTCCTGCTCTAGGAGTAGACTCTGTGCAAAGTACTTCAAGGGGGGGGCCTGTCTCAGAGGCAAGGAGTTCTCCTAGTTTGGGCAAGGGCTTCCCGTATAGAGAACATTTTGTTAACGTCTACTTTGGGATTGCTAAGAAGCTGGAAAAGGAGGCAATGATGATAGTGAGAGAGAGAACAGAAAAAGAAGAGAGAGAGAGAGAGGCTGTTGAGAGCTGGTAAGTAAGGAGCAAGGGGTTCCTTCTGCATGGTTATTCACCATGCAGTTACTCCAGGAGTTTCTGTACTCAGCCGATGAGTCCTCTGAGTAGCATGAATGCTCTCCAACGTCTGTGGGTTTTGGGAAAGACAAAAAGCTCACTGAGTGTCATGATCATGTACTAACACAAAACCTTCCCCCAACAGAACAGTGATAGTTCTCTCATACCTCTTCCCTTCCCCACAGACGTACCCCAGTCCTGAGGGCCACTCAGCCTTTCACTGAAAGTACGAAGATGTCCACTGTGCAGCTCACTAGCCCTACACTTTAGTTAATGAGAAAGCATATGAGGAATTATTTCCTTCTGCCGCTGGCTGCTTGTTAGTAGGTTTGGTATTTTGAGTATTTTTAGGAGGAAGAGTTTAGTATGTTGTAGAAGAAACGCTCATGAGAGGGTCGTGAAGGAATAGCAGCAGTAGGAGTTTGAATGGGAGCATGTTCAAAGTGGGAGAGGCACAGCATGAACCCCATTCCTCTTCCTGTCCTCCCTGCTGAAGATCAGAGAAAACAAAAGATGAGAAATGGAAAGAAAAGTGATGAGATGGAAAGTGAGGGTGGAAGGGTTGAGGGAGAGCAATGACTGGCAGGTCCTTTCTTGATGGGTTTGTTTTTAAAGAGAAATAATATAAGTACAGGACAGACCATGCCCAGAGAAGGGTCAAAAGGAGATGGTGCCCACTGTCCCTGCGTTTCCTCTCATGTCACATCTATTGACTTTGCGGAGTGAGATGCAGGATTTTGTATGCAGAGAAAATTCTGGCTGATCACAGTTTGTAGGGAAGCCCTCATGTTTTCTCTTCTCTGCCAACCTCTCCCTTGAAATGTAAATAAATAGGGTTGGAGGCACACATAATGAGTCCCAAGGGTAAGGGACTAAAAATCCAACATCATGTTTTCTTTGGCTGAATTTCTGCAAAAAAAAAAACAAACCACCAACCCAAATGCTAGATGAGGAATGATATAAAAAGAAATCAGACCTGTAGTTCACCACATAGGAAAGCTCAGAGCTGCTGTAGAGAAGCAGTGGTATGCAAACTAATGAATAAACAAACACAAACAGTGGTGCATGCTTCCTACAAAGACCTCCTTCCACCTCTGTTTTGAAAGCAGTTTGCTACCGACACCTGAGCAAAGCCTGCTTTGAAACTTTGTGCCGCAAACAGTAGTGAACTCAATGGTCAGTGTCCAGGAAAATTTTCAGCAGTCATTGCAGAGCATTTGTGAGCTTCGTTTCTTTCCAGCTAGCTGCTCACCCAATGTTCAGCAGCACAACGCAGCAACACTACGGCTAAAATAGCCGTTGCATGTTAGCTACAGACTACACCTGCCCAGGGGGGAAAGCAGGTTAAAAAAGCCATTTTCTAGGGAGAAGATCTCTAAGAAGGCAGCCAGTGGGAAGGTTCTTCTCCCGATGTACCAGTATCTGTAGTAGTACCTCATTTCATGTGTTAGGAGCCAAGTGAATGCATCTCTTTGCAACCGCATGTGCTGGACTGGGGTTGCCATTCTGAGGATATATCTGCTGAACGGCAGCAGAACGGCTGGAGTCACCAACTGGGAGTTATAACTAACTGCTTGGGAAAAGGATCAAAGTGAAATCCTTTTACATCATGTTTCCCCATGAAGATTGTTCCTCTTACACTTGGTACCGCTTCTCTCTAGAGCATCCCTTTTGATGTTGCATGCAGCATCATAGTAATAGGAGTGCAGATGGGCTTTCCTGCTAGTCAAGCTTGTCATTGAATAAGTTGTATTTCAAGGTGTATGAAAAAGGCTGTCCCCTCCCTTTAAACACGCATGTGCATTTCTGTAGGAACCGTTGCTGCTCGCAGGCCTCCTGGGCTGAGCGGTCCTGCTGTGACCATCTCAGGTCCATGCAGATGCCCTGATCGGACAAGCACAAACCAATAGGCACTTGATTTCCATCAGTTTGCTGCAGTGCAGTTAGCTCCACAGCGCAACGCTAATGCCTCTGCCTGTGAAGCAGGCAGGGAACCGCTTAGCTACTTCACGGCAAACTCAGCTCCAGCTCTGCTCTGCCCTCCTCCCCTTGACACTCCACTCGGAGGGACGGGAGTCCCGTCTAACCATACTCAATTAGAGATATCTTTTGGGCACAGAGCTGCTGACATCAAGGAAAGCATTGTTGCAAATCGGTATGGTAGTACAGAAGCCCCTGCTTGTTAGGAAGAAAAGAAATCTGAAACAATCCATGTTTGACAAAAGGGAAACCCGCAGAAGCTATTTAGGCATTTCAGGGAAGGGCACACGTGAACCTGTAACGCTGCTGTAATGGGGGCGGAGGGGACACATGTACACAGCGTTTGCAAAAGAAACACATAGTGCAGATCGTGTCTTTGAATGCGTTCCCCACTGGTCCTGACTGCCTGTTCCCGATTTGTTCAGTCCGATCAACAAAATACCTGAGCACCTACTCAATTTTTACTTAACTTAGAGATGACGGGTATTGCTGGCATCTGCACCAGCCCTGGTAATGGGAGCCCAGCGTCACACCGGGAGCAAGCCACTAAGCATGACTTTGGGTGCAGGGGAGTCTCGGGTGCCCCCAAATGCACCGAGCGTGTCTGAGGGTGCCTGGGCCTGTCTTGTGCTTCCCTGCACACCTGGACGGGCTCTGCACCCACAGGTACTGCAAAGAAAGAGCAGACGGCAAACATTGCACACCCAGCTTGTGACATCTCAACCCTAACTCATGTTAAATGTTAATCATGTATTTTGCTGCATTGCTGGACAGGCTTAATATTGTGTCTGTATGTGTGTGGGGGCAGACGGCTGAATGGCAATGATTTTCTGTGGACCACTTGGGTAATTGCTCTGCCTTAGTCTTGGCTTTTTTAGAGTTGTTTGCAAAGATTTTAAGAGAAAAAAAGAAAATGCAGGCAGAGGCAGTCATTCAGGAGAGGCTGCTGTAGTGAGGACACAGTGAGTGTGCCCCACAGATTGGCTTTGGACCTCCTGCCCAGCACCGTGGTCCAGCAGCAGTGTAGGAGCAAGGCCTCTGCTGCTCTGCGCATTCGATTTATTGGCTTCCAGTTTCACACCAGAAACAGGTAGACAGTCCTCAGAGCAATGAATTGTGTCTTTGCCCTTTGCATGGGAGTAGAGGACCTAGCTGTATTCTGGGAATGATTTTCGCCACCAAAACCACGGGGGTTGAGTTTGGCCCCAAAACAATTGTAGTTACATCCCTTGGTGCATTGGCTCATGCTGCCCATTTAAAGATCAAGGTCATTAAACAGTCCTGTGTGGTGCTGCTGGGGTGACAGGTACTCACACTGAATTCAGGGCTGAATAGAACAGACGTGACTTTTCATGTAGCTTTCTGGATCCTTTCAATAGAGCACTATAAATGAGGTTGTTCATTATATCAACAAGGAGAATAACACCAGGTATTTTCCCTGGTGTTTCACGGCTTGCAGAGCTAGAACAAATCCTCCGTGCCAGCGATCTCCAGTGGATTTGAACATGAGCTTAGAAGCCAGGAACACCTGGTTCTTTCATCAGCTTTGATACAGGCTCATTGTGTGATGTCCAAAAAGTCCCTTGAAGTTTGTTTTTGGGAGGTACTGAGTGATCGCTGCTGCTCAGCACATCTGAAACCAGCCCAGTCTGGCCTCCGTAAAACACAGCCAAAAGCTCCTTTGAGCTCACCGACTGAAAGGCATGTTACGAATGCAAAGTTTATTATACGTCTACCGTGTAATGTCATGTGGACTCCTAACATAGTAAACACTGCAGATATTCCAAAGACACAAAATCTTATCTGTTGTAAACGCGTTCTGAAGCTCCTCACTGAATTATTCTAAGCCTCTGATGTCCCTCTGCAGATTTTGGTTGAGTTTTGGCCCTTGAAGGTATTTGTAGACTGCTGCCATATTCCTCTACTGAATATCTGCCAGATCCGTCAGTCCCAGGCCCTTCTGTTACCAACATAGCAGATGTACTTAAAGTTACGAAGACCAGAGTAAGCAAAACTAAAGTGTTTAATCTATTATTAATCAGTCAGTTGCAGAAATGATAGGGCTCTGGGGGACCTCAGAAAGACATCAATATTTATGGTCTCGTTAGCAAATGCCACTTTTTTTTTTTTTTTTTAAAGAGACAGCAGGATTATGAAGGATGCTTATGTTTTGAGTCATTCCGTAAAGAGGCAATGTCATGTTTTGGGACAGAAGGATTCAGAACAAGGTATTTAATATTAATCATGAAGTGTCGAGATCTCCGCTGTAATTCTGTTCCTCTTGGTCTTGCATTCAGGCTTTTACCTTCTCTAGAAGCAGTGACCCGAGCTGAGATCAGAGAGCCCCAGTCACTCCAAGCTATCATCTAGGGAATTTGAAAAAAATGAAAAGATAAAATCTCCCTAATTCCATTTGTCGAGATAAATTGTATAAATTCCATAAAAGAGAAGCAATAAAATATGATTTCAGTTCCAAAAGAGTTCCACCCACTACAGGCAATTTTTTTCTGGATTAAGTGAGACTGAACAAATCCTGCAACGCTTGTGCTTCGCCGTGTTTTGCAATTCTTGCTTGAGTTTGTTCCTTGATATTTTCTGCACCCACCCTAGTAATGCTGATTTTTATATGACTGTTATCCCTGGTACACACCCTTCTTAGCTTGATTAGTTTTTACCTTCATATACTCATGAGCTGGTTTTTTCACACATTGTGTTTTGGTTTGGGGGTTTTTTTAAGCTGCTTTTCTTCTCTTAACATTTTTATGAAACCATTTTAATGGATATTTTTTATATCCCTTTAGTTCTCTTTGCAGTTTCTGAATTTTTGCTGAAGATCTCTTCCCTGAAGTAGAATAATAATCTCTCTCATCTCAATATCACTTCAATGCCACCATCGTTGAAGCAACCTCTCGGTTGAACGTTATTGTTTTCAGGTTTTCTGTTTCATGCAGGAGATGTTGAGGAAGAGAGCACTGGAGCAGAGACTAAAATCCAGGGGGAGAATGAAGGATAAACTAAATAAAACAGAGAACAGCACTGTGAAAAACCATGTAGTCCATGAAAGGAGCAAAGAGAAAAGGAAAAGAGAGGGCATTTCAAAGGAAAGAAACAGAGACCAATGTAGAGCTGCCTTCAGGTCATCGATCTCATCGCTTATCCCTCCTCACTCTTGAACTTCCCTTGCTGTCGCTTGGTCACTGATTCTCCCTCTTTCATACCCAGCACAGTCTTTTCTAAATAGGAAAATGAGGTATGCTGCACATTAATACACCTTCTAATAAATGAGCAAACAGAAAACCCACCAACTTGGGCCTCAGTCCAGCAGCACAAAGCCATCGGGGATCAACACACGATCTCTCCCCATGCAATTTGTGGCATCTCCAAATTGTTTTACAGAATCTGGCCGCTTTTCAAGAGCTCCCTACACCAGGCATTCCCCTTCTTTAATCTCTCTGTCCCGGGAACCTGAAACTTTGTTCTCCTCATACATGTGAGAGACTGGTTCATTGTGCTCTTTGTGCGCTCGGAAATGAGAAGTGAAATCCCTCCACCTCTGCTCTCAGTGAGGCTCGAGGGTGTGTTTCATGGGTACCTCCTCCACCATATGAATGGGGCATTGTTGGGTGTGAGCCTCTCCTGAGGGCTGAGAGACCTCCCTGGAAAGGTGCGTATGAGTGATGGGTTGTCATGAGGTGCAACTGAGCCGGGCTCCAGGGATGGACCTGCTCTTTCCAAACACAGGCTGAGCTCACTGTTTGAACGGTTCACAATCTCAGAGCTCTGAATCTACACCTGTGGTGGAAAACAAAAGGCTCAAATGTGTTTTTTTCTGGGCTGAGCCCTATGAGGTGTGTAGTGTTTGCCCACTGTACTGACGGCTCGATTGGCTGGCAGTAACCAAGCGGTACTTAGATAGAGCCGGGCCTGGAGCAGGAGCTGAAGAGGTCTGTGCTGAGCTTGACCTGCAGTACTGTGTGCTGTCTGCTTTGGAAACATCAACTGTGGAGTTAATGAACCTTTTTTTACTTCTTTAATTTAAAAGTACTTAGGACTTTCCTTAGTTTTTCTCCATCCTTTGATTTGATTTGGCTTTTTTGATTTTGCCCCGGAGTTTTGTGCTCGCTGCACTGCATTGTGGCTGGTGCCAATGGACCACTTCTCCCTCAACGTTGTTTTTTTTCCCCATTGCTGCACCCCAGACCATTGCAGATAATTACAGATTTCTGTCTAGAGGTAGCTGAAAGCTTGTGGAAAATTTTCTCATTCAAAATAGGTCTTTGCCATAAAATATTTTTCCCCCTCAAGGTAATAGTAGTTTCAATAAACGTTTACTATCGTTTTGCCGTTGCAAATCTGAAATAAAAGGTAAATGTGGAGATTTTCTATGTATGCTCACACTTTTTGCCAGTTTGCCGCTTACCTCCCACCTACCATTTGGAAAACAGGAAAAAAAAAACTCCAGCATGTGATGCCAGTCTCCACCTATTTTCATATTTCTCTGTTTTCCCATCTTCTCTCTACAGAGAGAACAGTACTAAAAATCTACAACTAAAGAAATAAAGCTATTTTTATCGGTTTTCCTGACCAAAAGGAAACATAAGACTACTTGAAACAGCACAAAACTAAATGTTCTTGTTTCATTTTGGTATTTCCATCAGGCAAAAAAAATATCTAATTTTTTTTTTTTTTATGTGACTTCTTAAGAGGAGAAAGTAAGTTGGTAGCTCTATTTGCCGGGTTTTCCTTTCGCGTTGTCTTCTGAGTTTCATGGCTCTAAAAAAGAAGAGACCCATCTGCAAATTAAAAAAAGCTTGGTGAACTTCCTAAGTAAACAATTTCCAAAGACTGAATGTGGGGGACATTCTCCCACCCCCACTCCCTCCTTTCCCCTTTACTCTTTAGGAGAATCACTGAAATCGCTCCTTGCAGCTCTGCCATGGGCCTTGTGCATCTCCAGTCTCCTCCTCCCCCTGCTGCCCTCTGCCCGGGGAGCACTTGGTTGCCCTCACACTAGACTTGAATAAATGACACCCACACTTTAATAAACGCCGTTCTCTGTTTACCAAGACTTCAGGTTTTTTAAAAGTCATTGACTTCAGCGGAAGCAGAGTTTGCTCTGTCCCATGGGGCAGAGCTCCATTTGATAATGGGAGGTGTATAGAGACTTTCAAATGTCTTCTTTTTTTCTACCCCTTTGAAAAGAGATTGTTTCATCTTTATGCAAACGGTAGAGACCTTTATATGTGCTGCTTCTCTCGCTCTGCTCAGCCAGCATCCCCTTCATCTGCCTTACCCAGGTACAGGGGAGGAAAGCATCAGGCATGCTTGCTCCTGGGAGGATAATGGCTCATGCAGCAGCGCTTGCAGTCCACTAAATATTCATTTCCCTGTGGTTTTTTGTATCCGTATTACAGATATGTAATTCCTATCAGACGTGTCAGGTGTTCGGTGTCTCTGGAGACAGCCGAACAGTGGAGGCGGGAGACTCCGGGAATGTAAATGCGTGCTGAGGAAATGCGAGAGTGGTTTCTGCATGCCACAGCGATCAAAATAGATCCCTGGGTGCTGCGCCTGCACTTCCCGCCCGGAGTAGGGGGCTCTCTGCTCCCTCTCATCTCTGTTGCAGTCAAAAAGGCCAGGGCCAGGCTAGTTTTGTTCCAATATCTGTTAGCAAGTCAAGGAAGAGAACTGTGGAGGTGATGTGTGGATGTAAGGCCATTGCGTGAGACACACTTCTCCGAGGCACAAAGGGATGGATTCTGTTTTCTTACACTGCTGCAGACGGGGAGACAAAGCCAAGGAACAAAGCACTTTTGCACTATTGACCTCTTATGATAGAAATAGTGTCCTGGTGTGAAAGGGTGCGACTCCGAGCCCGAACTGCAGAGCGAGCACAGGAAGGGACCTCAGGGTCACTGGTGCCAGGTTGTGCTCTCAGACATAAATGATGCTCTAGATGAAGCCAGCTCTGGTTTTGCTCCAGTGCTCCCTTTGGAAAGCGATACCCGAGCTGCTCTCCTCCCATGGTTACAAATCTTTCTGTGGTTCACAGCCTGCATTTATTCACGACTAGTTTATTCTCACTTGTTCTCATGCCAATGTTGTCCTTTAGCATCAATAGCTCTTCTCTAGTGTTTACCCCTCTGATGTTTTTATAGACCGCAACCCATCCCCTCTCAGCCTGTGCTTCCCTGCACTAAACCTGCCAGATCTTTTAAATCTCTCCTTCTGAGACAAGCTCACCCTAGGACAGTTCATAGAATCATAGAATCTTCATGGTTGGAAAGGACCTTCGAGATCATCGAGTCCAACCATACAAATACCCAAATACCCCAGCTTTTACTCTCAAATACCTCATGGACATTGGTTTATCTCACTTTGAAAAACGCTGGATTTACTGCAGGCTCACATGCATGTGTCAGACTTGGTGGAAATTATGTACTTTGGGAAGGAGGTTAGTGGTGTGTGTGACACAAAAAAGTTCCTGTGCGTGTGAAACACGCTGTGGGATGCTGCATGCGGCTGTGCATGTGTGTGGAGGGATGCTGTCAGCGGGATCGTGTGTGCGAGACTCTGAAAAGGATTACTCAGTGTGCGAGGGGGCGTTGTAAGAAGGATTTTGAGGTACGTGGTACTGAGGAGGATTAGTCTCTGTGTAAAAAAGTGTACGCGTGTAGAAGAGAGGGAAGATAAGCGGGTGGCCGCGCGTGGCACAGGGAGAGAGATTAGCCCGTGCGTCTGCGAGCAGGATGATAAGGAGGGCTGTGTGTGAGAACGCTGCTGTAAAAAGCAGGATTTAGCTAATGGAAGGATTAGTGTGTGTGCGTGCACGTGTGTGCACATGTCCGGGTGCGATGTGGTAAGGAGGCTTTGGGAGGTGTGCGGCAGAAAGGATTTGGACGTGCTGGGAGCGCTCCCTCCACAGGTGTGCATGGCTGTGGTCACAGCACCCCAGGGTTGTCCACAGTCATCCTAGGGTGGGATGCGGTGTGGGAGCACGTGGAGGGCTCCGGCACATGCAGGGACGGGGTCGCAGAGAAAGCCGTCCCTGCCCTGTGAGTAGGAAGGATTACGGGGCGCTGCTGAGCCTCGCATGGAGAGGTGCTCACGGGGCGGGGGGCAAAGCAGGGATAAAGCTGTAGTACAGTAAGAGGCATGGCTGTACCTGCCCAAACAGGGGAAGGGCAAGCAGACGGGTGGCCATAGGGAGGAGAGGGCTGACGGCTCGGATGCACTGCGGCACAACGGAAAACGTCACCCCATGAGCAAAGGGCATGTGCTGTGCTGAGCAGAGGTTGCCCAGATGTGGGGTAAATGCACCTTAAGTGTGTTTTTCTCAGGAGACAGGGCTCTGGGAGTGGCTAAGCTTCCCATCTGTAGCTGAGTTTTAATGCTGGCAACGTTTTCATTGACCCCATATTCTCCAACTCTCACCTCAGATTTATCCCTGCTCCTCCGGCCGGCTGCCAGCACAGTACCTCTTCTAGGTGGAAAGGATACCAGCAGTAGTCTTAGAGCAATTCATGATCCAGAGAAGGGGTAGAGGGCTGATTGCATCCCGACGCTTATTTTTTAACGTTCTGACTTCACACTAAGATTTTTTCCCTCTTCTGCTTTTCCATGGGAAATTCGGGGTGTTTTGTCAAAATCAGCAACTTCTTACTTTTGATCAAACCCCAGTTTTCATTCAGAGGGAAAAGAAAAAAGTGTTGAAAAATTTCAGCTAGCTTTATTGTCTGCAGTATGTCTGAATTGGATCTGTTCCACGAGCATTAGTTTCATCTCAGAGACGCTAAAAGTAAAGCCTGCTGAACCTTTTATGATAAAACGAACTGAAATGGCTGGAGTGTCTAGGGTAACTTTTCTTCAAAATTTGATCCTTTGCTTGTCCAGTAGACCATTTGAATGTTTGCTTTCTGTCTAATGAAAGATCATCAAAAGCCTGGCCAGTTGCTTTGTAGCTTTCAGTAGATGTATTATTTTCAAGGCAGAAGGCTACAAACCAAGCAGCTGCAGTCTGAGATTCCCCTTGGTGCAAGGTGCTGCACAAATACAAGATCTCATGGCTAGAAAATAAAGTAGGAGGCTTCCAACCAGAAGTGAGGAGTCTTTATTAGTAGTGAAGAAAATTGCCTGCAGAAGCATGATCCTTAAATATAGAGATTGTCCATAAAATGGGGTCTTTATATCTTTCTTTAAGATACTCTGTTTTTCGACAAAAGACATTTCAGTGTGATGCAGGAATAGGACAAGTTCTACGACAAATATGGCAAACTTTCCCTCCGATGTCTTCATTTGACAGACCCACAGTGCATATTGCGCACATCTGGCAGAGCCAGCAGGGATAAATGACTCCCCTTTGCTCCGTTGAGAACTGGAGGTGGGATGGACTTGCAGTGGGGCCCACAGAGGTGCCATTCCTTCCCCCTCAGAGAGGGGTTTGCTTGGCCCAGAAACCACTGCCCAGCTCTTCTGCTCAAGAGCCACCAGCTGGGCACCCAGCTCTGTGCTGTGCCATCACGATTAGATAGCCCTTCTGTTTTTTAAAAGCTAACAAATTGTGAAATTACCCAGAGAGAGACAAACAAAAGGCATTGGGGGGGCCATGGTTTTGTTCTAGGAAGGTCTCCAGTCTTTCAGGGAAGAGGTCTGGTTGTCCTTCTTCGTTTCAGAAACCTTTAGCCCAGCATGAATCAGCAGGGGACAAAGTTGAGCTGTGAGAGGAATTGCGATGGGTTTAGTGTTAAAGCCAGTACATGAGCTCTGTTTCAAAGTGCCCACTCAACAGCTGGTCACAAAATCCCCGAGCCTTGGGTGAGGTGCCAAGTCTGTGTGTGCCTGGAGAGGAGGAGCATCACTCCCATTGCAGTGCTGCCTTGTTCTGCTGTCAGCACCTTCCCTCCTCCGAAAGGATGGGCGAGAAGAGCAAATGAGGACAGGGGGTGCCCTGTGGAGCAGTCACCATCCACTGGGGAAATGCATTTCACTGGTGAACTGTGAGCATCCCACTGGAAAAACATTGCAATGGGCCCATTCTTCCCATTGTCCCTTGTCAAAGAGGGACTCGTGTGGGGGCACTTGGGTCTCTCCCCAAAGTTGTGTGGCTTCTCACAAGTGGATGCCTCAGTCTTTTCAACTGTGAAATGAAGTTAAAAACGTTCATGGAGGATAGACTGCCAGGATTTGTCCAGTGAGATTTGAAAAAACCCTTCTTAACTAAGACTAGGCAATGTTAAAGAAGGACAAAGTGTTCATGACTTCGTCCATTCAGAGAGAGAAACGACAGACTGACCCAGAAGTCGAAAGCCCATTTTTCTCCCCCATCTTCTAGAAACAGGCACCTGGCCCTTGGATCGCTGAACGCTCCTGCACTCAGGCCCCCTTCACACTGTCTTTCATACTTGTTTTTCTCTTTTAAAGTCCCAATTGATTTTGAAATTAAATTGGCTGTTCCCCCACCAATGAACCTCAAGCTTGTGCCTCCTTTCCCCGGCTCCCCTTCTCCCTCCCAGCTTTCACATCTGCTTCGGTTTCTGTTATTTCCCATACATTTACTTTGAAGGATTTTCCAATAAGGATGTCAGGAGAAGTTTCTTAAGGGTCTTTTATCACAAATTCCTTTTGATTTTATGCCTGAGGACACTGCTGAGAAGGACCTCGGCGATCTGTGCTCAAACAAATGTGAAGCAAGTACACTTTACAAGCAAGTCACAGCTGACTGCACACACAAATCAGGTCCTGTGTCCCTGCAGCCTCATGCAGGAAACATGGTGTGTTTCCCAGCTGACAAAACTAGACCATACTTAGACCCAGTGTAGTTCTCTTGGCCCCGATGTAGTTACCAGGGAGACTATAATGTAGACAACTTTTCTACATGAAATATAGTGTCTTACACTCTTTCTTACATTGCATAGACTGTTCTTTCTCACCAGGCAGAAGGTAGATGATTTTCTCATTACTGTAGTCCTTCTAGGGGAGATTTAAGAATGAAGTTCAAAGGATGATGTGAGTGTATTATAGCCGCACATTTACAGCTATGCCATCGCGTTGGTGCAAAGTGCATGTGCCCAGAGGACCTCTGGCAACCAAACCTGCCCCACATGCCATCTCAATTCTTCCAGTCTAGACCCGCTCCGCAGGCAATGTCAGGAAAGCATCACACCTTAAGAGTGCGCTGATAAAAGCTGTCACACAAGACATCCTTTCAGCATACATGAGTTAAGGCCCAATTTTCAAAGGTTGCGTGCACCATATGGCTTGTTTATGTGCCTAGATCCCAAATCACCTTCAGATCATTTCAACATTTTTTCTTTAAAGAGACGTGGTAGTCAGCTGAGTCATTTAAGCATGTTCTGGAAATGCTACCGAGGCTCTCAACTGGCACCACTCTACTGTCAGGACTAGCAGTGCAGAGGAATGATCACAACAAATGCTTAGAATATATGACTGCAGATGTTCACTGCCATGTTAAACATAGGCAGACAAAAATAATTTCTCTCACAGGGAAATTAATCTTTTCTCTAACAGGAAGGTCAGGAACTCGAAGGCTACATACTCCTCTCTGCCACATTCAGCACCTAAAGTGGATTGTAGTACAGCAAGAAAATCACAGCCCTCACTGGTTTAGACAGGACGATCACAGAGCTGTAAATCATAGGCTTTTACATTGCTCCCCTGGCTTCTTGTGGGCACCAAAAGACAGAGGAATCTGCCCCAGGGACGTTTCTTTTTACCTTGTTCCTTCCAGAATAAGTCTTTACTGTGATTTTGCCCACTGGTGGCAACAGCCTCTGCCCTGGAAACCTTCTCTTGTAGATAGCAGTTCCACCTGCCTTTTCCCTTGGAGGCTTCTGGAATAAATGGTGCCTTAATTAAGTTAATTATACCTTTAGCCATCCATGTGCTCACTTTAGGTGTATCGTTAGAGTGCATTACATAGTGTAGTCTCCCCAGTTTTTCATGCGGAAAGCAAATCCAACACCTGATGCGTGAAGCTCTCCATGGCTTAGTTGTCTTGCACAGTATTTGTTAAATCCAAGGACTGTTTCTGCTCCTCGAAAACCTGGTGCTCCTGCTGTCTCTCTGTTCAAGGCCCACCTGACCCAGGGCTGCCAGTGAGTGGTTTCATGGACAAATGTATTTCATCAGAGACATCTCTCTGCAACGTCAACAGAAGGCTTGAGCAACATCTGGGGAATAGTGGAAGAGTCTCTCTGATGCTTGTGAAAAGTGGTACAAATTAGCATCCTCCAGTCTGCTGCTGCTTTTCTGTCTAAATAATATTTTACAGGTAATGTTTCTGCTGAGAAGCAGTGGGGTTTTCTCAGTAGCTGCCTAAATCTTGTCATAGTCTTTGGTTTACACTGAGTAACTGCTTGAGACAGAAGCTGCATCTATACTTGCAGTGTCATTGCTCCCGAATGATGAATGACCCCAAATTTCTAACAACTTCCCTTCCTGTGCTTTGGATGGCCTCCCCTCAATTTGCATTTAGGCAGAGTATTTTACATGATCTCTCTTGCTCTTTGCAGCTCAGTAGAGAGTCTCTTTCTTCAGGAGCTTAAAAACTCTCCCGGAATGGAAATCAGTAGAGAAGGTGCTGTTTGTATGTAACTAGGCATGTCAAGCAAGAGATCTCAGTGTTTTCCTAATGCTAAGGATGTTCCTTCATTCTTCTCCTAAGACACACGTCCGACTATTTTCTCAGTCCCACTGGCAGTGCAGGCTGTTCCAGATAACTGAGATGCTCCTGGTATCTTCACTGTCCTCTATGTAGAGAAGACGACTTAGTATTTTCCACTAGCAGAAATCTTTCCTGTGAACACATGAAGCTCTGCAAGTGAAATATCTAGCAGAAAAGCCTTTCCTGAAGTTATTGTCTTTCTAGAAAACGTTATTATAATACTTTGTGTCTGAGCATTTGATGCTACCTGTGACTAACATTAATGGGAATTCATTGCTTGAGGGTGTTTTATGCAAAAGGTGTGCATCCAAGGTGGATATATAAAATCAGTGATATGCTGAGCAGCTTCTCACACCTCTTCGCCCTTGCCTTAGTTCTATGGGATTCATTTCCTTGTGGGACCAGCTTGTTATGGCAGACGATTTTTATGGATCCAAGTGCAGCTGAAGTCTGTAGCTGTAAAAGTCCCCTCTGTCATGCTGGTAAAATGACACAAATTTTACCCAAGGTTTTTTAGGAAAATCTTGGGTTCCGCTGCTATGTAGCCAGCTCCCTGGTTGGTATTTGGTGTTTTCACAGGGGTTCCAGGTCTGTCTATCCACAGGCTTGTTGGAGCAGCAGGGCAGAGAGCGGAGTTCCCCCAGCTCCCCTATTCCCACCGATGCCTTCGCCTCCTGCGAGAGGGAAGCTGCCCTCTACAGCTGCTTGCAGTCCCTGTTTAACAAGTATCACCTCTCCATAGAAGCTCCATCTGGGCGTGCTAGCTAGATGCACTTCATGTAAACTGTTTGTTCCACCACCCACAACGAGCTATTCGCACAGAAGTTTCGCCAGAGACCATAAAATTGCAAACCATAGGTCCAGATCTCGCCATCTGTCACAGTTCTGCATTCCTGCTCCCCAGACAACACAGTCTCCCACCGGGTTTAAAAGATCCCAAGCTTAAACTTGTTTGTTTGGGATTTTTCAGAAAACCTGATGCTCAGAGGCACTGCAGAAATAAAAATGTGGTAGCTATTATCATTTATTGCCCTCTCAATGCAGACAGGATTAAAGCTGTTCTAATGACAGGGAAGAAATGGTAATATCCCCCCTGACATTAAGTAGGCCCGAAGAAAGCTATGAGCACAATGGAATGGAACATTAATGTGAAAAGGAAAAATAAAAACCCTACAAGAAATGACTATAGCAAAGAACCACCAAGGGAGGCACTTAAGCCCACAAAAGCCAGCACTCTCAGATGTCAAAGGATCTTGTCATTCTGCACCTAACTCAGCCCTTGCTGAGGTGTTAAATGGGGTTTCAAAACCATTCCTGCTTTCAGAGACCTTGGGTGAATACAATATACAAGCAGGTAGCACAGAAGGGTTGTGCTCTGGAGGCTTAACCCTTGGCACGCGGAGTGTACTTTGCTGGGCTTGTACCTTTGCTGATCCTCCTTTCAGAAGACTCTAATGGCTCCAGCGATTGCAGAAAAGATGGCACTTTCGGAGCAGCGATGGCACATGTAGGTTTTGGAGCATCTGCCTTGCTAACTCGGCAGATACCTGTAATATAGCCTTGAAAATGTATAGAAAACGTGAACGTTTATATATAGCGTGTCAGACAGCTGGTGGGTTTAAGTACTGCTTCCCACTTCAAGCCCTCAAGGACGAGATGCTCTTTCCTGTGTGCGAGAGGTTTTGTTTGAAGAAGAATGCTTTGTCCTGGGGAAGTGCAAGTTCTTCCTTCTTTGCCCAGCCCAGTGACACTGTGTTCCTGTGTCAGCTTGGTACTGCTTTCCCCGCACAACGCACCCTGTGCTTTTTGTCTGCTGCCTTTCATTTTTAAATGAGCAGGGAGTCAAATAATGTCAGAAAGGCCAACAATAGCTTACCACGAGAGGGAAACATCTTCTCTGCCCTCTGACAGCCTGCATCAGCCAGCCTCCCTCCTGGGCTGGGAGATATTTTAAGGTAGAGCACATCACTGAAAAGATTCATCAGGTTACGAAAAATTCTCCTGGCTCTCCATTTAGGTCCCTCCTTATCCTTTGTTTTACTTTCTGTGGTGAGCCAGCCGTATCTTTTCTCTCCTCTCTGCTGGGAAGGTAATTCTCTACTCCGAGGAGGCTATTCAGTGGTTTTCTTTATTGCTATTTAACATGTATGCATTACAGTACCTCACAGAGGTCTCGTAGCATAGTGCCAGGCATCCTACAAACACACGCAGAGCGACAGTTGCATCTATAGCGGGTACCCATGTGTGGGGGATAACAGGATAAGCGTAACTCTGAGCCAATTACAGTTAATAATAACGCCCACACATCCTACGTAGGTGTATGGGATATGGCATAGCCCTATGTTTCTCTGAAGGCAACACACCCCTGGAGTTTAGAAAGGGGGTTGTTTAGGGGGTTTTCTTGTCAGTTTAAAAAATCACTATCAGGAAAGGGAGCCAGTATTCAAGGAAAAATAAAGGGCTCTTTTCACATGCATCCAAAGCAGGGATTAAAAGCTGGGCACACCAGCACCGTGCCCAATCTGACGTTACAGAGTTTAACGCCTGCTCTGCCTGGCTGCGGCTGACTCTGTCGGGCAAAGAGCGTTAGGGGTCTGACACCTGAGACCAAGAAACCTAGTGTTTGCACCTGAGTATAAATATATGCCCAAGACGTGTTTGGGACCATGGAAGGATCATTGCAGAGGGTGTGCGTGCATGTGCGTGTGCGTTTTGTCAGGTTCTTTGGCTGCTTTGAATAGAAAAAGGTGGAGTATTAATAAATGAAGTTGTTAATTTCCAGTCTGTTATTAAGAAAGCCTTAAAATCATTTGTGTTAGTTCAGTGGCATGCAAGGATAAGGTTTTATGCACCGTAGCACAAAACAATTAAAAGTTGGAAATTTAGAAGCAGGAGCAGAAAAAAAAAAATAGAGACAGGGAGAAAGGGGAAGCGATTATAGGTGCTCACCTCCGGCTGCAGGCGGAGAAGCGGGCTCAGGGCGTGAGACCACATCCTCGCTGACGTGAGAGCGTTGGTGCATAGTTGTCCAGGTGCCATGATCTGAACCGCTGTGTGTGACTTGTCATTCTCAAACAGGCATATTCTTTCAGTCCATGTCATGTATCTTGCTAGTGAAAGCTCAGTGTCTGGGAAGGGAAATGTTTAAAGCCACGGTGAGAACTGTTAGAAGCAGAAAGGGGAGCTCTGTATGCAGGTCAGACCTCAGCACTTCCAAGTGTAGGCTGAGATCCCAAAGCAGGCACAGAAGATACCAAGTGTAGACCCAGGACTGGAGGAGGTCTCTTCCTGTCACTGGGTGACACCTTCCTACTTAGACCTGCTCTCCAAACACAGCTGTTTTGACTGCCCATCTTGCTGATAAACACATAGTCATGTCTCTGCATGGAAATAGCCATGTGGAAAGTTAGTCTGTTCTTCAGTTACCTGCCAAATCACAAAATTTGGTCCTGATCCTGTAATTTACAGTATGGAATTCAGTGGCCCGTAAAACTGTAATCCCATAGATTACAAACGGCCAACACCTCACAAGGTAGGATTGTGTTGGAAAATTAAAAGACATTGAGCTGATGGGGCAGGGAGGGAGGCTGATAGGGAGCTGCAGTTAAAAACGGTCTTGATTGCCACCTTCATTACAAACCTGGAAGGAGGAGTATGTGCGTGTATCTCTCTCTCTCTCTCTCTCTCTCTCTCATAACTGAACTCCGTGCCTGGAGCAGATTTCAGGGAAGGGCTAACGGAGGCATTATTATGAGCAGGAAATAATCCTAAAAAAACCCAGGAACAATACAGCTGAGAAAATTTACCAAAATACTGTTTTCTCAATTGAAGGCAACACCACGAGTCTCTGGAATACCACAGGGAACACATCAGAGACCAAGACGTTAGTTTGGCCTCTAAACTGGTACATCTGCAAAAGGACTGACTAGAGAAAATTTGGGAATATCTATGCAGATGTTTCAAGAAGCAGAGGGACATGGGACCAAAATTGTAATTTTCAGATGAAGATTAAGAAAGGAGTTGTAGAGGTAAATGTTAACACCCTCCTTCCCCAGTGGAAGTAACATTAATGTTGGAATAATTTTTCCGGGGAAAGTCCATAGTCTGGTTTTTGCATTGTGACCTGCAATGAGTTTCAAGACAAGCACTTACAAAATCCTCATTAGAACCTGAGGCTTGCACTGAAGACAGTCACAGGCTTTAATGTCTAGAAAAACTGCCACGAACAGATATAATGTATTAGGGAAAGAAAAGAAGCTATTGAAGACAAAATGTATTTCATCTGCAGTGAGCTCTTCTTCATGTGACAAGTTTGCTTTCTGCTACTGCTTATCATCCCCCCTCCCACCACTCACTCCTCTCTTTTTACTCTGTTTTAATAATTTAGCTCTTACAGCCCAGAATTAAATGTTGTGCTGACCTAAGAGCAGTGTGCTATGCGCCGTATTAACATGCTGTCGGTTTGGTGCTTTATTCTTTTCCTCCGTTGTTGTTCATGCTCCCCAGCAGAAAGCTACACCGTGATATCGTACTTAGTTTTCCTCGTATAGCACTATCTGCAGAAGGGCCAATATAATACAAAAGGCCATCTCCTAAAGCAGCAAAAGCAAAATTGGTTCAACCCTCATCTCTTGCCTCCTTTTATAATATCGCTGTCACTTTTTCATTTCTAGTAATCTTGCTTTAATATTTATGGCTCTGCTTCAGACATGGAGAGTTCAATGCGGACGGATTTTTGGTTTTCTATTTCACTGCAGAGGGTTAGGTGAGAGCAGGGATAGCTGGTCTTCCAGAGCCCATGGGGGCCACAGCAACATCCGTCTGCAGCTGGGAGCCCTATGAGGCATCACCCCCTCCTTCTAGGGGAGCTGCAGGGGAGCTCGAGGTGAGGGTTGGGAGCAGGAGTTAGTAGCTGATTTTGTAGAGCTTCTGCTGCTCCAAGGCAACCCAACGTGGCCAGCGTCTTCTGCTTGCTTCCTTCTGGACACAGCGTAAAGCTGGACTGCCCTGCAGCCCTGCTGCCGGTACAGGCTTGCTGACAGTTCTGGCACATGTATCAACATCAAACTGCCCAAAAGCCATGCAAGGTTCAAGAGCCACTGGTGGGCCATCCCTGGGCTCCAGGAGCAGGAGATGTACTTTTCATTAACTAAATAAGATGATTTTTAATGACACAATGTGCCATAAAAGGATCTCAGAAGACTGTATCCCAACTGGGTTTGCTTGCCGTCATTTGATAGCTAGCTGTACCCCAGAAATGAACCAGACGGGCAAGTAGGAAAAGAGAATTTTTTTTAAAAGACTTCCATTTAAAAAAAAAAAAAAAAAAGACAAGGTGGAAAGGTCAAATGCTCCATTAGAGCTGAAATACGCAGAATTGTTTCCAGACACCAAATCCCTTCTGCACATCTTTTCTGTTTTAAAAAAGCTATGAAAGCAGGGAGTGCTGTGGAAAAGCCGTGGCTCTGGTATGGCACACTGGAGAGATGAAGGCAGTAGACATCAAGAAACTTACACAGCTTGGGACCATGGCATCAGTGCTTCGACTCAGAATACGCTCTTATTTTAGGTCTCTAGGAGCATGGAGCAAGAGACAGTCTCTGACCTGAGGGACTGGAACAGATGGGGCTCAGAGAAAGGCAGTCACCTTCCTCCACCTCACAAGCCAAGATCCAGGTCATGATTAGATAATAAACCTGAAACTGAGATGGCACTGGACCTGTTTCCTTTTACACATAATGTGATCTGTTAGCCACGGGACCCTCATTAGCCAACCTGTCCCTATTCGACCAATGACATAATTCTAAACACAGAAGGAATGGGCTTTTGTGAAGTCTCAATGTTGCTTCAGATGGGCATCATGTCCTTTCCTGGGGTGTCTCTGTTCTCTTTCCATGGGTTAGCCATCATTTGAAGACTACACAGAAAATACAGTTGTCAACAGACATTTTATTTAAGGGAACCTCCAAGTCTGTGACCCCAGAAGTCCCTGGTCTCAGCAGATACATGCCCACGTCTCCTCTGGGTTCTCATCCAGGATCTCTTAAAAGATGCTCGTGATCTCAGTGTTTCATGTAGGGGATTTGCACCTAATCCCTGTTAAAAGTGCCATCATTACTCAGAAATAGTAGTGACTGGAAACCCTTCAATATATATGATTCTTAATTTTATATGATTCAAGAAAATCTTAGCAGCCTCAAAGTAACAACATGTTTAAAAGCAAGCAAAGCAAACAAGGAAGGTCTTGTCAAACATCTTGGTTTTCCTTCTTTTCTTTTTCCAACAAGCTCAGTGACCCCATTAAGACCTTTGATATTTGAATTTTCTCTTCCGTTTTGTACACTGCATAAGAACTACATTTGAAGACTCTGGCAGAAGAGGTTTCACGATGTGAAGTACACACGTGGAAGAGCTGTGATTTTCAATGGATCCCGTTGACAGAGAGGTTAAAGTCAACTTCCCATGGCCGTATCTTCCACCACCACGATTATAATTCAGAAGTGCACTTAAACGACTGAGAGTCCGTGTCGTTAATTTTTTGTTGACAAAAGCACCGTGCTAATACTGTTCCCTTAACCTCAGCAGCATGCGAGAAAGAAGAATCCCAAATCCAATTTGATCTCAAGGGAAACTTATCATTTGTCAGCCAGGCAAACTAAGACTTATTTGTCAGGCAGGCAAACTTAACTAAAAAAATTGAAGCTATCAGCATAAACGGTTATGAGCAGCTCTCAGTCATAGGTTATTGTTTAAATCTGAAGGAAAGCAAGCAGATCTTAATGTAAAAATCAACACTACTTTCCAGCTTCCAAAATGGTCAGAGCCTCAGTGCAGGAAAATGATGGAAGGGAGCACACTTCTGTGACTTTTATATATTTGAAAGAGAAACATATATTTCTTGTGATATCACATCAGCCTGATTTGCAGTTGATCAGATATATGGGACATATCTGCTGTCAGCTAAATACATGCGTGGAGCGATGGGGGAGTGTAGAATCTGTTTGGCTTTCCCCTGCTAGAAAAATCTGTGGGAACATGCTGTCGTTGGGACGTGCTGAAGAGATGCACTCTGGCACCTACGCCACACTGGGGAACTGCGAGGACAAACATTTGGGAGGAAAGCTGAGCTGATCCTAATTGAAGCAGACACTAGCGCTCTTTCATCAAAATTCCACCGGCTTCGCCAACCTGATGTCAGGTTCTCCATCACCGTGTGAGGGTCGCCTCCAGGCAGGGCATGCTAAAAATAAATTATGCATGCACACCCCCCCTCCCCTTTCCCACATGTGCACACACATACTCCAAGTGAGCGAAGAAAAGCATGTGGGAACCGCTCCTTGACGCCGCTGTTGTCAATGACTATGTTTTGCTGCAAGTGAGGGTTTTCGTCCTGTGTTCCAGCAGGTTTGGGCAGATAAAGGACATGCCACACTGATACTGGTGCTGCTGGCATTGCAGGACGAGTCTTTAGGAGCTTACAGAGAGCAGTAGACCGAGCTGACTATTTTACTGCACTCAAAGTCTGGCCACACTCATCTTGCAATTTTTAAAAGGCACCTGTTAATTCGGTTTCTGGAGTGAGTGCTGTCTGTGCTGGATTGGGTGATTTCAGAGATTTCTTCTTATTTTTGAGTCTATATTTCCAAATTACCCTCTTCTTTCCCTGCCTGCTTGGGCTATGCTAGTTTGCTAAAAATCCTCACAAGAGCTGCAGCTCGGCGTTGTAGGAACGGCTTTCCTGGAGAGGGTACAGTGTCTTCCCTCATAGATGCTCCTCAGACACGACATCCCCCAGGGTCGGGAAGGGCTCTGAGATCTGGCAGGGACCATCTGGGGTTTTTGTGCCCTGCAACAGAGAACATGAGTTGTTTGTGGGGAGCATCTGGGGATATTTCATTTAATCAGTTTTTTTACTGCTCTTGTGGCTTTGGGTATTAGCAGCATCTCTGCTACTTCTGTTGTCTGACAGAGGCACGCAGCAGTTGAGTCTCCCGAGAGTCAACTAAACCATTTTATTGGCTCCCTCCAGGGGTAGCTGGGCAAAACTTAATGGTCCATGAGATACAGAAAGTCAGTAGAAATGATCTAATGTCCCCTTCTAGGCTTAAACTAAGTGTAATGGTGAAAATTCTGCTTCTAAAGGAAATGGCAGATGAGCTGTTGCCAGGATCTCCTACCAGGCTTCTTCTCCAGCTGTGTCCATGGGGAGCAGTTGCCTTTTTGCAGTCCTGTTTGCAGATTCTCAGCAGAATTGCACCATTTTCACTCCTGGAGACCAAATCCTCATTCCCATCCTTCTGTGCAGTCCATTTGCCCTTCCTCCTCCCTCTAATGCAGAGACTGTTTCAGCCCCTCTTTGTGATGACAAAGAGAAACTTTTTGGCTTCCCTTCTGCTTTTACCAAAATCCCAGTGAGATACTGTTATATCTGACATCTGCCTTTCACTTGGATCAAACCTCCAGTTCCAAAATATCCCTGGCCCTCCTGAATGCAGAAATCGGTCTTGTGCATCTACCATCTCTGTGACTGGTTGAGAACTTTAGCCAAAAAAAGTCTCCCAGGATTTTTTATAGACTCAAAACATCTCTTTTGCTTCCTTCTTCTGTAGAGAAAATGTGCAATTTATAGTTGTGGGCACGTATTTTTCTTTTTGCAAAGGTGGTCAGAGCTGCCTGTCTCCAGCTGCTGGGTAGGTGTCCTATCCTGCATGTGTTTTTGAGAAAATCAGTGTTTCCTCGCTCAGATTTAAATGCTTTACCTTGAGTATTTCCATATGAAAAGAGAAACTTGAGAGGAATTGCAGGACTAGAAATCCTAGAGTCTGGGGATTTGAAGCATGAGTGAAGCACGTGTGCTTTTTCCTCATCTGAATTCAAGGACGCACCAGCTCCACGACAGCAACCTTTCCATAAAGGGAGAGGGGAGACCTCCTCCCGCTTGCTCTACCACATCAGTCATTTTTTAACTAGGTACCAGGAATCTTACAAAGCTGTTTTGATTTTTACTGTAAGTTAGAAGTGGTTTTAGAAGAGTCTGAGAAGCTCTCACCTCACCTGGCTGCAACAGGCACTGTGGAGTTGTGTCCAAAGCGCAGCTGGTTGGTGCTGGGTTGTGTTTCCAGCATAACCAGGTGACAATCAAGTTAATGCCTCTGCCTTTACCTAATTTTATTCGTGGAATGGCACTAGGGACCCTCAGTGTGAGATCCTGTGCCTGGAGAAGGAAGGATATGGGATGTCCACGGTGCTTGGTGTAGCACACACTGGGAATGTCCCAGCCGGAAGTCCTAACCTGATCAATTATAAAAGAGTGATCAGGGTGCATGTGGAAGTAGTTGCCGTGGTTATCAATCACTATGAACTATATTTTCTGAGGGTTTGTTTAGAGGAAAACTTTTCTCTAATTAATTATAAATTCGTTGTGAGATAATAGCATAGTTACAGCCCAGAATAGATGTTCTCTGTCCTTTCCCTTTGTGCAGCCCAGAGGCCAAGAACAGCACATGCAAACTACCACAAATGTCTGCATTTACGCCCAAGTGAACACTCTTCACTCATGCTCACATCCTTGGATAGGCAGATATTTATGCTGTTGCATTTCACCCAGCTTCCCACCTGCGGAAATGAGCTTCAGAGGCCGAACTGTCCAAATTCAACTGCGAGAGCTAATTACCAGATTGACTGCAACTCTCTGCTGTAAGAAAAGCCAGTCTGTGGCCATCTAGCAGGTAGTTGGCACAAAGCTTGTGAATTGTGAGTTGTCACCAGCCAATTGACCAGCAGAGCTCAACTTGTTGGACCTTCCATTCCAGTGTGATCTTCAACCCTTTTATGTTTCATAATCTTTTTAGAAAAGCATCAGTCAGAGGCTAGTGACTGCAGAGGAACTGATAAGCTTCCTCCCCTCCAGAAAAACAAAGAGAGTTTAAAATATTTGCTTCCTCTAGTTAAGGTTTGCAATTCTTAGTAGTATGTTATTAAGAAGTTGCAGAGCAAATGAGAGCACAGCTGTTAATGAATTTGCTTAATAAAACAATTAAAGCAAATATAAAGAAATTACAGCTATCTCTTAGTGTATTAAATAAATGGCAAGTAACTTCTTCTTAGTTTTGCTGGGTGAATTCATTTGGAACATCTGTATTTTAAAATAGTCCTGAGATTTAAATTCCTTTGCTGCCACTGCTTTTACATTGTGCCAAGTTCAGTCCCAGAATGGTGGCTGCAGCTCTCACTCTTTGCATTTTTCCAGATTAATTGACGCAATGGTTTCTTTGTTGTTCTTTGGGTGATAACCCTCAGCAAGTCTTTTTTTTTTTTTTTTCCGGATTGTCTGCCTTGTCCATGGCCTCTCCCAGTCTGAAAGTACAGAGCGAGCTAGCGTTCTTCCCAAACTTACTAATGATAAAGACTGTTCGTTCTCCCAGTCGTCTTTGGTGCAATCTGTTTCAAACGCTGGGATTGATGAGTGTCTCAGAACAGTGTAGGAGGGCTGCCTGAGCGTGACTGAGCCACAGAGTTTAAAAAAAAAAAACTAAAAAATAATGGATTCATTTCAAATAGAAAATAAAATTCAAGGAAGCCATGGCTTGCCTAATACAAAACAAACCAAGCCAGCTAAGTTTATTGTCTGGGTTATTAATTGTGCTGGATTGTTCAGCAGCCCCGAGAATGTCACTTTAATCATTCTATGAGTCTGAAGCCCGGGTCTCCAGAGATCGTGTTCTGATCTCTCACATATGGTATATCGCGCTGTTCATTAGACCCAGTGGTCCAGTCACATGGAAATGATGTTCAGACTATTTCTAGCCATGTCTGCTACTTTTCTTCCTGAATATGTCAGTCTCATGATGAGGGCAGTGACTCCAGCTGATACAGACACAATTGCTGATTGCAAAGAGAGACACCGCCGTGAAAATAAAGAGGTTTATTCCTGCCATCGTTCGGGCTTTGCGAGAAGTCCCTGTCCCACAGAAATACAAATTTCCCTGGGGGAGGAGGGTGCTGGGGTATGTGAGATCACAGACACCAAGTGGCAAAGAGAGGATGGGTGACCTTGGGGACAAACTGCTGGGCTGGGATGCCCAAAACCTGGGCTCAACTCCAAGAGGAGGGAAGATTTCTCACCAGCGTCATGAGATTCAGTTCTCAGCTCTCGACACTGTGCCGTTTCAAAAATCTGGCTGCTCTGTTTTGGTGTTGGAGATGGGAATGGGGACTCGCTTTGCACAGTGGGAAGCAGGATTCCTTTCTCTTCCCTCTGAATATTTGATGCTGGCAGTAGAGAAGTGAGGAACAAGGTAATCTTATGCAGGATGGCTGTAAGCCAGTTGAGGATGACTTCTGGTCCCCACTGGAGGGACAGAGCTTGGATGGAGCCCAGCTAAGGATAAAGCAAGCTCATGTTTTAGGAGTCTGTCTCCAGCCACATGTGCAGAAGGTTCGGTGCTGGCGGCTACCAGCAGAAACCAGGTCAAGGGATTCCCAAGCAGCGCACAGCGCTTGCCAGGGGACCCCAAAATGTCACATCCAACTTCTCACCCTGCACTCTGTTGTGGGGGGCTGGCGAGTGAAGTGTGGAGTCAGTATAAATGTCACAGCCAAAGGTCTTCAGAGTCGGAGTGACAACGGGAGGAGACACTAGTGCCAGGAGTTCTGACACAGGGAAAACGCTGTCACTGCCACCACCTCTGTCTTGGAGATTTATTGATGATAACTTGGGATGTGCCATAAACAGGGGTGATATTAAACGAGTCTGACTATCTCAGGGGCTACGTTTTACAACCCAAAGTGTGAACTCTCTCTGCCTCACTGAGATCCTGAGGCATTTTTCCAGCAGCTCCCACGATCTCATTAAATGCTCTCCCGAGAAGGGCTCCAACTCGAGAGCCCTTCCTGCGCAGCACAGCGCCAGCTGCTGGGATCAGACACAAATATCCACTGGAGAACCCAGCGTGCGCGCTCAGAGCTTGGTCATGGAGAGCTCCCAGGCCACCATCACTGCTTCACTGGGCCCACAGCCTTCCCCACCACGGCTTTGTGAGGAAACCAGAAATTGTCACGAAGGTGTCCCCAAGTACCAACGCGCCCCTGGTGTCAGAGGCTCCAACCTCACTGCCAGCGGCTCATGCCCGGGGACAAACCTCCCTGCGCTATGAGTGTATTGAACTTAGGTGAACCTTTGCTGAGATGCCCTCTCAGCGTGGTCTCAGCTTATGAGTCCAAACCCATGGTTTCCTCCTGGAGTCACTGGCCACAAATGGCTGTACTGTCATGCAAATGCTTTCCTTCTGCTCCTTGAATGCATCTGGGGCTGCAATAGCAAGCTCTAGCTGCAGCCTTTCTCCCCTGTAGTAAAACGGCTACAGGGCCCAGACAGCTGTCATCTCAAGGAGGCAGGGCTTGGTGAGCCACTGTGCTTTGCTGCTGGGGGGTTCCCTTGTGCAGGTAACGTATTTTATCCTAGAAGCAGCAAAATCTTCAGCAAAGCCCTGAGGATACTGAATTAATTTACTCTCCTGTGTCCCTTCTGCCTATCAAAGGTAAAGCAGCTCTGTGGAGATCAAGGGCAGAGCAACCCATGGCCACAAGCCCTGTTCTTCACAGGTTGTGTTCACCAACCTACAGTCCTCGAGGAAAGCATTCTTGTCCAGAAAGCCTACAACTTATCGCAGGGAAAAGATTAATTTGGGTGACTTATCTGAAAAACCTCCTTGTCCTTCTGCCCTCATGACCTTTCTCTCTGCTCCTTCAGTCTGCTCGCAGTTCTCCAAGGGTGTCTACGCCATCTTTGGATTTTATGAGAGGAGAACCGTCAACATGCTCACGTCTTTCTGCGGAGCTCTCCACGTCTGCTTCATAACACCAAGCTTCCCTGTTGAAACGTCCAACCAGTTTGTTCTGCAGCTTCGCCCAGAGCTCCAGGATGCCCTCATCAGTGTCATTGAGCACTACAGCTGGCAGAAGTTTGTGTACATTTATGATGCTGACCGGGGTAAGTCACAAGTATGGGGAAAAGGTTACCGGTCAATTAAACATAGTGGTCTAGATGGAGTCTTTGCCTCAAGAAGTCCTCTTACTGTGGGTTGCTGGAGGCTGAGAGGGTGGCTAAAGGAAGGGTCACCATATGCTTTCCCTGTTCTCTACTCCTTTTCTAAATATTCATTACTGCTGAAGGTGGGCATTGATCTAGCTAAAGCACTAGCCTGACCCAGTATGTCTGTATTCATAGGGTCAAGTCTGAACCCCGTGAACACGAGGGAAGTATTTAATGTGTAAGTGGTTTGGGTTTCAAATAGGGAAATTGTTTATATTGAATAAGTCCCATATTGAATAGGTCTTTCAAACTCAAGGCCACTGAGTCCCATGCTTATAAAAGTGAACCGACAGCTGCTCAAGTCTCACCTGAGACCACATCCAGTTGTGATATATGTGTGTGTTTCTGGCAGGTAGCTTGGAAAACTCTTAAGTTCCCTGTGTTAGTGAGAGTTATTTGTTTATGTAAAATAACAAAAGCCTTTGTTGGGCACTTGGAAGATATTATCTAACTTTCTAAACCATGAACAGGGCTGGTGAGCTCTTTGCTCTGTGATTCAGTTTCCCCAGCTCTCAGATGCCTTTAAAGCTCCAGGCTTGGAGGCCAAGAGCAAAATGGACTTGTGGAGGACAGTGCAGAGGTAAGGGTGGTTCACAGCTCTGTCCTGGAAGTTGTCACTAGCCCTTGCAGGGACAGGATGACCTTAAGAGATGAAGAGAAGGTATAAAAGCATCCTGCTCTGCTTTCTGTTGTCACGAGGCATGGGCATGCTGAATATCCCAAAAGGACTGCAGTAGGCAGGGTTGTCTAGCAGGACTCCAGAGCAGTGCTGACTACATGTATCTCATCTGGAAGGTCGTGCATGTAATTTAGGCAAGATCCTTTTAAAAATAATGAAGTTTTCTGAGGAGATGCTGCTGAGAGAGACAAGGACGCTGAATATGATTGTGTATTGTGATTGCTGAGGGTGTCCGTAACCCTAGGGGCGTAGAGCCTAAACAGATAAAAGAGGAAAGGGAACTATGGCCCAAAGAAACCAAGTGTTTTGGGTAGTGACAGACAAGAAGATGGGGATTAGAGCTCTTATCTGAATCCCACAGCAGGGCCTGATCAACGAGACTGATCTGCCGATTACAAAGCAAAACTAGGCCTGAAATCATCTTATTTTCCTGTGCTAGAACAGAAAAATCAGGAGTCATTAATTCTAGCCCAGCTGTGTTTGGGTAAGATGCTAGACTATTAGCTGCTCTCTGTAGTTCTGCTGCGCTCTTGCAAAGCTGTATCCAGCCCAGCTTGAGGCAGCTATGCAGACTGTCAGAAGGATGGAAAGATGCCATTGCACAACTAAAACCTGGTTCTCCCCCTACTGTCCTCTTCCCCTGCTCTTCCCATCACAGGGTTGTCAGTCTTACAGAAAGTGCTGGACACCGCAGCGGAGAAGAACTGGCAGGTGACAGCTGTCAACATCCTGACGACAACAGAAGAGGGCTACCGCATGCTCTTCCAGGAGCTGGAGAAGAAGAAGGAAAGGCTGGTGGTGGTGGACTGTGAATCTGAGCGGCTGAACATCATCCTTAGCAAGGTTGTGTTGGTGCGGGTCTTCTGGGAGGGGTCTTGCACACAGGACAGGAAGGCTTGTTTCTCTTGGAGAAGTTCTCCTCCCCATTCCTGTCTGATTCATGTCTCGTTGAGGCTCTCATTGGATGTGATGTGTGCGTGTGTATTGCAGCAGGCTGCTGAGCTTGCAGGTATTTCTCCGTTGTGTTATTGTGGAAAATGTAAAGCCATAGAAATACTAGGAGCTCCCATGTATTCATGCTGAGTGAGCTCTGCTGCTCCATGTTCCCTACTTGACTGACTCCTCTGCTGAGCCCTTTACACCCCCTTACTCCCCAACAAGTTTGCTTTGTGCTAATTCTTCCAAGCAGTGTGCACGAGACGTGGCATTTCCTTATTCTGCTGAGTTTTTCTCCAGTTTTCCCACCTCCTGTGAGTTAGGGTGGAGGTGTGAATCGGCACTGCCAGACTCCTGACACTTCAACCTTCATGTGCTGCACCAAATTCTCACAACCACTGCCAGCAGGACAGAGATGGAGAAGATTCATGGTACATCTGTAGTGTCTTCAGGAGCACTGTCTCCATGTCAGGCTGGAGCTCAGCATCCTCACAGGGCATCCAGGCTGTAGGAGGATCGGATGTTTCCAGCTCCTCTCGTGCCTTGCTGTGAGAGAGACTGGTTTATTCCCAGCCATCTCCTGGCTGTTGTTTTAGCTCATGGCCACAAGACAGATGGGTATGCAACAGAGGACTCGGCAGCTAGGTTGTATGCCCTGCCTTACTCAACTGCAATCTAAATAGGTTGCCCAGTAGTAGTGCAGATGCAAATTTTCCCCATTGTCTTTCTTCTATGCCTCCCTTAATACTTTCCCTAAGTCCTGAATGTGGACTTCTGTGGACATGAGACCAATGCAAGCCCATGGACAGGTCTCAATTCACACTTGTGTCCCCTCTTCAACTCCAGCCTTAATATCTTCCCCCCTTATACCTACAGCCAAGGCTTTCACCACAGCTGGGACTCCTGTCCCACGTGGCTTAAAAAGGGCCCCGCAGTGTCACGCAGCCGGCGCACGGTGACTCCCGCTATCATGCTTCTCATAACCCGCTCACTCTTGCCTCGTGCTTCACACATCGCTTTGTCTAAGCTACCTGTCATCTCCTGTCTCACACTTCAGCTGCTCGCTGTCTGGGGCAAGGACTGCCATTTCACCAGCTGCACGGCTCAGCGACAAGCACAATCCATCCTCGTTGGATGTCTCTGGGTGCTACTCCATTATACAGAATAACGAAGCAGGTAACAGGTTTTAACCTCAAAGGGAAGATCATGCTCGTGAAGGAGAGACCAGATTATTCTGAAGGGTAAAGTCTTCTCTCTGATCACAGAGTAGCTGCAGCTGAACAATATTTTCGACAGGACCTAGGCAGTGAATTTACCTTTTCTGCAAGCTTTCCTATAGGATATATCAGATTTCTAGGGTTAATGATGTGGGGTTTTTAAGCCTGGTTTGTCTAACAGAAAGTTAAGTTCTGTAGTCAAATATTATCTCATTTTCCTAATACGAACAGGAAAATAAGTCCTTTTTTTCAAACTTCTTCACATAACTGGAGCAAGAGTTAAACTTAGATGCAAATAAAGCTATTTGCAAGAACACTAAAAAACCCCAGATCTCATGATTATATTTGTTTTGCAATGCTGTAAAAAGCATCCATTAAAGACAGAGCAATTCCAGCAGACCTCTGTGCCTAGGACGTAACGCTCCTGTTGGGGATAGGTCTGGAGATAACTTTTTTCAGACCTCTGTAGTCCATTTTTATCCTCGTTTGACTTCTTGTTCTGAGTCCACGGGGATTTCAGAAAGCAGAGGTAGTTATCCCAGTGTAAGCAGGGGATGCCGGGTCTTTCAGAACATGCAGATGACCGGAGGGGATCAAAGATAGTGTTTGGCTCATTATCCTGTGAAATTCAGCTGGGACTTAAGCTCGGGCGGGCGGCCAGTCTCTCAGCTCACCGCAGCAGCAACCTCTGCGTGGATGTCGCTGCTCTGTTCGCCCTGTCTCTTTGAGCGTCTGAGGTGTTCAAAGAGCTGCCTCAGCCTCTCAGGGGCTTTTTAATGCATTTATCTTCTTCCCTGACAAGCCTGTCTCTCTCTTTCCGTGGCTGTGGATTTGTGCTCCCCGGTGAACAGAAGAGCTGGGGATGGCTCTTTAGCATCAGTTCCTCACATGTACACAGTGGTGCTTGCACACGCTTTTAATTTCTTCTTCCAACCCCATACACATAACACAAATAACCACCGCTGACTCCAGTAAGGCAGCCCTCGCCTTCTGGAGACCGTAGCTGTAGAGGAGCCAGCGCTCAATGTGTTAACAATACACAGGAAAATGACCTGATTTCTTTCTGGGAGATTTCTCTGTGTTATGTCTCAAGGGTATGATTTATCTTTGCCGAGGTAACTGGCGTTTATGAGCCAGGCCTTGGTTCAGGGCAGGATATTCACAGGGCCGCGCTGTGTAGCCTTAATGGGATAAGTAAGCGGTGGGTTGTATTCCATCAAAGCCCTGTATTGTTTCTTCCTTGTCTCTCATTAAAATGAATAACTGGAATTTCTCCTTTGCCACTGTTTCACTCTGAGAGGATTTCTCTCTAATAGATGTCAAACTGGCCCATTAAGAAGTGGGTAATGAAACCTAGGTGGCCCAAGTGAGCTATCAGCATGCAGCCCAGCACAGCCTCTCACCACGTTCAGGCTAAGTGATAAATGCTATTATAACCTCAGCTTGCTACCGCCGTCCGGACACATTAGGACTGAGCAAGCATTCTAAAATAAATTAAGATCACAAATAACTGTGTAAAACACAGGAAGCAAGCCTCATAATTCAGGTGGATGGGCTGCAAGATTAACAGCTCAGGGAAAGCTGGATGGCAGCCCTCTCCGGTTCATCGACTCTGACACCTAATAAAATAACAAAGGGAGAGTTTGGGCAGAAGGAGCCAACGCCAGCTATCGTTGACACTGGAGAAATGGGGAATTGGATCGTAATTCTTAGACATCCCAGTGCCTCGGAGATGCTCCTTCCTCCCATAAGGTCTAGGACTTACTGCAAAGGTCAGTCTCAGTTGATGAATGGAAGGGGACAAGTTGAGTCTGGTTTTGCTTCTCAGATCTGGCATTGGAAGATACTCAGAAAACTACCCATAATATGAGTATCTTTATAGCCTTAGGTATACAGAGGTTTTTTTCTGAGGGCTCCAGACTGCTCAGCAGAAGCCATACTGAGGGATCCTGTTGAGAGAACCCCAGGGCAGTGAAGCTGGTGGAACCGACGTTACTTGTGTAAGAAACCGCTACTAAATGAAGCCTGCATTGGAGTTAATTTCTGCCCCCACGTTAACGCTGGGAACCAGCTGAGTTTTAATGCGCATACAAGAGCACTGCATCAGAGAAAGGCTAAGGCAGATGAACCAGTTGCACAGAGCAAGTGTCAGTTCATTTATAATGCATTTGGAAATCCCTAAATGGCTGTTTGTGATAATCTGGGAGTGTTATCCCTTGGGGAAGATCGGTCTGTGTGTGCCCTCGTCTGATGCTTCTCAAACACCTGCTACCAGCCTGGTATCAGAGAGGAGTCCTGGGTAGACCGATCTCTGGTCAAATCCAACACAACAGTCATTTTGTTGTCATTCTGGCTGTGAGGGTGTTTCTGTCCTTGCTAACGTTTGTGCAGATTTTGCCTGAGCGTTGGCAATGCAGGCAGTAATTCAGAATCAATTTATACAACAATGGAAATAAGAGGTAGTGTTGCCAGCAAAGAAACCTTGTGGAAACAGCACAGTTCTCTCAGAAACTGGCAATTCTTGTGTTTTTACAGGTTCTGAGGGCATTTTGGTTTGGGCTTTTTTTTTCACTGTCTTCTTTCTGTACATGCATTGGCTCAAATGCAGATGGTATCTGGCTCTAGTCACCTGGTAAGAATTTAACAGTGGTGCTGTAAGTCAATGCAGAGGAATTTCAGTGGAAACACGGAGTCAGCAAGAATGTGATTTTTAGCTGTATTGTTTCTGTATTTTTTTATAATCAAGGAAGAGAGCTAGGAACCATCTGATCAGTGACCCTGTTCCCCATAGTCACAGGAACCCTGCAACAGATGATGCCTTTCTACCTAGGCAAGGGAAAATTTCCAGCTACCATAGAATCTTTCAAACGTTACAGATCTCTAAGTAATTGTCTTGATAAAAGAGAGTAAAAAACTGACTCTACAGGCATCAGGGAGAAAGGAGGAAGTGGCAAAGAACATCTGTTGGGACATCATGAGTATGAAGATATAAATAATGTCAATGAGCATGCGAGGGGCACCGTCTATTGCGTGACTTGCTTTGTTCTGGAGATGTGGTTTGAAGCTGCCCCAGTGCACTAAAGGAGAAAAATTGCCCTATAGTCTAAATGTCCTGACATCTCGCCCAGGCAGGTGTCTGCGGCAGGGACTGGAGATGGGAGGATGTGCAGAATAACTCTCTAGTCTTGCTCAGTATTTCAGCTGCGTTCACAGGACAAATGGACCCCAGCTCCCCACTTTGTTCCTTTAATGTCTGAAATATAAATCTTGTTTAACCTTTTGTTAGAGAAAGCGCTGCGTTTTTATCCCTGAGCCCACTGGAAACACGTTGGTTCAGGCAATTTGTTCTCCCTGCCTGTGGAATCTGTTTGGGGATCTTGTCCTGTCTAATTTCAGACTTGCTGCTCAAATATCGTGTGTGAAAGCTCTGTCTTTCCTCTAACAAGATTACAAACTTCTATTTTGCTATGTCTTTCTGTCTTCAACCGAACAGTCCCATCAGGGAAAAATGGAGAGGGTGGATAAATGAAGCTGTACTTCCTGAGTTGGTCTCCGCTAAATATCCCTGGTTTTCATCTTGCAGATCATCAAGCTTGAAAAGAATGGGAATGGCTACCACTACATTCTGGCAAATTTGGTGAGTTGCCCTTGGCATTTTTTTTTAGTATCTCATATCTTATAAAGCACTATACTTACAGTTACTGAGATGGAAGACTTTTTTCTAATCCACCTTTTGGGTGGAAAAAATACCAAAGTCCTTTGCAGTGTTCTCCTTATCGTATTTTCTGCCTTGAGCCAGCAAGATTATCTCCAGGGTATCTCCAAGGTTGGTGGATTTTATTATTTTTTTTTTGCCTCCAGATTCAATCTGCATCTTTTCAAAGCCAGTTAAACCAACTGTCAATTAATGCTTCTTGTTACAATGATTTTTTTTTGCATGTCTTGGGCACCTGGGGTCCTGGTATTGCCCTCCAGCTTGTTTTAGTCAGGCCACCAAGAAGTTGTTGACTACCTAACCGGTTTTAACTCCACTTCAGTGTGTGTCCCCAAAGTGAAGTGTTTCACAGCCATCCTGAGAGCCCCACTAAGGGCAGACTTGTTAATGACGATGCACCAAGATTCCTCTGACCTTCCAGTAAAAACAAAACATGTACCTATTCTGCAAGTTGGTGCTAAATCGAATCTGACTGTCATGGCTCTAAGGAAGGAATTGGATTTGAAGATTTCTTTAAGGAAAGGGTTCTCCCTTTAGTGCAGGGAGGCACTGCCTGAGGACAGAGCTGTGCTGGGCAGCAGCAGGGCCATCTTTCTGGAGCGATACGCTCTCCTCCCCTAGGAGGCTGGAGAATTTCTCTGCCTAGGGGGGTTTGGGAAGAGGTAAGAGAGAGGAATAGCTTCACTCCATAGGGCAGCTGGAGGTTTTTCACAGCAGAGATCCTACCCTCTCCTCCCCAGATGTGTCCGTCCATCCAGGGCAATGCACGGCAGGGGACGGGCTGGTGTCGGTAGCCGGGGGCTGAGGCTGCTCCCCCCAGGACCCGCTGTGTCCGTGCGGGGTCTGGAGCTGTTCTTCCCTCCCGCATCTGCGAGGCAGCCCGTCAGGCCCAGGGTAATTAAACTTTAAACTACCAATTAGTCAAGCAGTTGCTGCCGTTCTCCTTCTCTCCATCCCAAGATAACTCTGTAATTTACAAGACAAAAATGGCCACATAATTACCCTGCAATGCTCTGATACTGACCCTGCACTTCTGCGCTGGGTGCCTACCGTGTAATTACAAAGTTAAAAACGTTACGTTGTGCAGGGGGAGACAAGCAAACTGTAGAGCAGCCAATAACTTTGGTTGCTAATTTTTAAAAAATTATTATTTGTTGTAACCCAGGTCCTGATCTTCAGATGGTGACGAAAGTCCCTTCATTAAAGTTAAGCAGGGAAGCTATTTGGAGCAGCGGGAGCGTGCGTGTCTCTGCGCTTTTATGTATACCCATGCGGGAGGTGAAATGAGAATGATAGCACCTCTTCTCTCTGCACGGTTTCATAAGAATAAATACATTAAAAGCATGAGGTGGTCTAATACTGAGGTGTTGGAGTTTTGAAGGACATTTCCCTTTGCCTTATGATACCACGCTCTCCCACTTTCAGCCTGAGAAAGCACGCTTTACCCATCTTTAATTTGTTTTCTTAGCCTTTGCACAAATGCTGAGAGGACAGAGCTGACTGGAAGAGGCTGCATACTCAGCCAACGTGAGTTATAAATAATTAACTCAGAGCAAAAGGCTTTTCATTTTCCCAGCCCCTCAGCAGGGAGATTCTGCCTCCCAGCTGCAGCTCAATGGAGGGTGCTTCGGGTCCCTGGGACCCACAGGGTCTGACGGGACCACCAGAATCCACCCTTACTAGCTGGGCTTTTCAAGCAACTTTGATTTGGGGGGAGAAGGAAGAGAGTGAAAGGAATTCAAGCTCTTTCCTTTGGTCTTTCCTGCTCCTTAAAACCCAGCACTGCACAAGAGGCAAACTCCAGAGACAAGAATATTAAAAAAAAAAAACAAAAAAACAAAAAAAACACCCAAAAGCAGAAAGAGAGGAGGGGATAATCAGACAATGTGGGAAAACTATTAAAAACCCCAAAAACTAGCATTCCTGAAGGTTAAGAAGGCCCTTTCCAGGGCAGGACAAGCTTTGTAGTTCTGCCGTCCACACAGGCAGGTCCAGGCACCAGAAGCCAAATCAGTTTCTGTGGTGTGCTGCACCCACACGAGAGCTACTCGCTGGTCGGTTCTGCAAGGAGAACGGCAACAAGGCCGTGAAGATCCCATTTTTCTGAGACCGTATGGCAGTGAGGAAGGACGGCAAGCCTCCCCCTGCGGGGATGGCTGGGATGTTATAAGGGATTGGCAGAATGTGGGAAGCTGGCGTCTGGCAGGGTTAAGCGATTGTGTGGATGCTCTGGTCCAAGAGATCACAGTAGGTTTTACCCTCTTCTAAGGACATCTCATTGCCTGGATTAGAGCCTTCAGAGGGTGTAACGTGCTCTAAATTATTCCCACTGACTCATACACACAGTGGATAGACCTTAAACACCCCACATTTTCCCCTGTAGACAAGTCCTAAGATGACACGTACTGTCATGTCCACACCCGCACGCCTAGAAATCGGCCCAGTTTCGTGGAAGTGCCTCATTCTGGAGTACTGGATTGTAAGAGAATAAATTAAGAACTGAAAGCTGCAAGGGCCTGAACATTTCCAAATGAGTTCTTTTTTGTCCCCTGTGCTGACTAATGGAGTCCTAATTTTAGGACTCTCATCCTAGATGAAGATAAGGCTCCCGGCCCTGGCTGGGACAGGCTCTGCCTTGCACAAGTCAAGTGAGCCCTCAGCTGGTTCGTAGGCACCAAGTTACCCGCGCTAGCTGAAACAAGGGGATGAATTTTCAATACCTGCCTTTTACAACACCACCTGAATTTCTTACAACACTACCTAAATTTCTTGGACCCTTTCCCATGGGGAATCAATTATGGAAATGACATATTTGAAGCAAATGTTGGGAAATATTTATGGATAACCCCACTGAAATTTGTATTTTTTGAATACATGCTTGTTCAGAGCTATACTCGGCCAAAAAAACAAGCAGCAGCACGCTACTACCCAGTTAGAGCAGCTCCCAACAGGCGTTACATCAGGAACGCAAAGCAAGTGAGTTTGAAAAACAATGGCCAGGCTGAATATGGCCTGCAAAAATCAACCATTTTGAACACGGAGGAATTCCCTGTCTGGTCACAGACAATTCGTGAACAAAGAGGAACTGGCTTGCATTAATCACCGCTTGTTTGCCCAGCGGTTGCTGTCAGGCAAGCCGTAGTAAAGCACCGAGCAGAATTTGACAAGTACAGCAAATGAAAGCTAGTATTTCCTAGCAGGAACAACTTTCTTTTTCAGTGAAATTGCTGTTGCCAAGGTGAGACAATAATATTTCTGTGTTCACAAACAAAATGAAACCATTCTGCACCTCAGGCCACGGGCAAACATCCTTCTCCGAATCTGCTATGCCTGTTAAAGACCCAGCCTGACTTGTCTGCTCAGCCCTGCCCGTCCCAGGAAGGTCTGTCTGCAGCTTCACTGCCAAGGGAAGGGTTCCTGTGAGCATCCCTGCCTCTCCTTGAGGCAAATTTGGCACTGTCTATGGCTTTTGCAAACTCATGAAAACTGAGCCTTGACCGGTACCTGTTAAAATTACCCACAATTAGCTTTTACCAGCTGCCAGCCTGGATATTTGTCAGGTGTACCAGCACTGGGGGGTTGCAATCATCTCTCTCTTTCTCTCTCTCTCTGTCTGTTTTTCTTTTCGGAACTCAAAGAGTTTTGCCAACTTTAAAAAGTGTTTGGTTTTGTGAGTCTTATTTTTCTAAGCTTTGTTCTCAGCCTTTGAGAGCATCAGTCTAGCAACCACAAAGAAAAAAAAAATAGTCAATACTATCAGAAGGCCAAGCTTAGAAACTGCTGGGATTGCTTTCTTTTGATGTTACAGGCTTTTCCCCCCTAACCTTGGCCTCATGTATCTGTTTGCCCTATGCCGAGGACGTAGGCTGACTACTGTCAGTAGTGGGAGAACATCAGCTCTCTTGGGCAGAGGAAAATCTTTGTCTTAAAATAAGTGACGTTTGCGTGACCCATCTGTAAAAGAAAAGTATGAAGGACAGCTGCCACTTAACGGCGTTTTAGCATTTCTTTTTCCTGGCATATTAGTCCAGGTTGTTCTTTTAGCAAATGCTCTCGTTTGAAGTTGAATAGGTAAGTGTATGAGATTGCTGATGCTAGAGGTAGCAGGGAAGAGTAAAAATAAAAAGAGAGTTGATTAGCAGAGGTAAGCGTTTTTTCCTGTGCCATTTTACATCAGCATGTGTCGGGGCTGAGTTAGGCCATGGACAGAGTTTCACTTCGCAAGTAGTTGTGGTGGCTTTGGTGGTTACCAGCCCAGCAGCTTTTGCCAGCAGAGTGGCTTGTGCAGGAGTCAGGCAAAATCTGCTAGTTTGACTCAGTTCATCTGTGTTTTAAATGGACCTCTTTGATCTTTCCCCCAAAAAAGAGAATAGAGAACTTCTGCGTCGAGGGCTGAGACACAATGACCTGATGGGGCAGATAGTGAAAGGATTCCCTTCCAAATTGGCTGTCAAAGAGGACATCCACATCCCTGGAGAGCAAAGTTCTCCCAGTGCAGGCAGAGATCTGCTCCCCTAAAGCCCTGCAGCATGTGTACATCCCGCAGCGCAGGCCGTGGCTACGTGGGGAGGGTCTGCTGTGCCCGGGCTGGGTACGAGCCTAGGGCAAGAAGCTGTACCTGCCACAGCACAAGTGTGACCTGTGGCACTGGCCGTGTGTCGATGGCCCCGCTGCCCGCATCCATCCCCTGATTCAGCTTGCCTGGAGCTAAAACGTTGCGGTTCTCAGTCTCCCATCAGCTTGAAAGCTGCCATGTTTATTTTAATCACCCTCAGTTATTAAAGCTGTCTCCTGCCCCCTGAACTACTGCTGACGGAAGGTACAAAGAAGGTCAGGACGACTCAGGTTTGCATCACTACTTGATTGGAAACCCTGTTTTGTGGGAGTTTCCGAAAGGATGCGTACACCATCAGCTTCTTGTCCTGGTGAGATCTCAAGTTGCCTGGTCTTGCAAAAATGCTATTCTAATGTTGGAAAGAGATGTCCTCAGTTATTTTCAGGTTTCTAAAATTATGCCAGTTAGACTCTTTCTGAGAGGCTGGTGCAGGTAGACTCATGAGAAAACTTGCTTTTCCAGGCAGAGGGAGACATTATATATATCAGTGAAATTTTTGAGATCTGCATTTCACTTCCAAACGGCTTTTATGTCCTGATTCAAATATTATCAAGCAGAATAAACCCTTATAACATTATCTTGTCTGAGTTACTGATAGTAAAAGACACGGCAGTGCCCTGAATTAATTTTTGCTTGAATTAGTGTGTCTCATATAAGAGAAAATCATCTGGGTTTGATACAAAAATTGCCCACGTGGGAGAATATGAACTGCAACCTTGGAAGGATTTTTGCAGTAGCTAATGAGGGCTCAAAAGCATGAGTGACTTACTGTGGCTTAAAAAAATCACTGAGCATCAGATGAGTAACGGACAGATTATATTACAGCCATTGGAAGGAAAAATGTGTTTGCTTAAATCTCAGCAAAATGGGGTTAAACTAACAGCTTTCCTCAGCCATTTGTAGTCTCCTAACCCACTACCCTGGCTCAACTGGCAAGGGGTGACGTGTAAATCTGTAGTATCTTCCTCATGGTGACTTCATCAGTGTTTTTTTCTAGTCCGGACTTGCCTAGTTTCAGCTTCCTCCATCAGATTTATGCTTCTGTTTGTTAGACCAAATATTCCATTCCTAATGTTTTGGTCCTTTGTAAACTGTGATCAGGTCATCCCTTAATCATATCTTTGATTGAAGTCCTGGCATCTGTCACTACACAGCACATTTCCCAAACCTTTAAATCAGTTTCTCATCTGAAAGGTCTCTAAAGCACAAACATCCACCTAGAGCATCTGTCCCTCTGCCTGGACTGAGCTTTCCAACAAGATGGGTATGATCGTTTATATCCAGAATGTGCAGCAGCCGTAGGATAGGGCTGCTGCAAATAATATCACAAAGAAAATCTTATGCCTGCAGAGCTGTACAACAAAAAGTTGCTGGTCATCTCCAGCCCCATGTCCTTGAAGTCTGGATCCTCACCTGACTTGCTTTGCTTTGCATCGATAGACAAGGACCAGACAGACTCGTGGGTTGCAGGACTGGGACCCTGTCTGTAAGTGCCCCCTCCTCCCATCTTTCTTTTCCCTTTCTTCTTCACTTCTGTCTTACAGTGAGGACTTGCATGTTTTGCTGCCACGATGAGTTTTGACATATTAATTCTGCAGAAGGGAAGGCGGCCTCTCCTGTTGGAAGGCACGCTGGAACGAGACTTGAGCAGATGGGCTCTTTTTTGACGTACCCTCCTTATTAATACAAAGTGATGGGAGTGAGGAATGATGCTTTACTGGAGAAGTCAAGCTTGAAGATAATTTGGTATATTTGTGATGCTCCGTCTGGAAACACTCGACTTCTTGCTCCCTGCAGAAAGACACCGGCATACCTTGGAATGATAGGAGCCACTTTGCATTCACTCAGCTCATCTACAGCCATTCAGAAGCAATTGTTTTGCTTTGCAAAGTTTCTTATAATCATAAAGTCTGCGAGCAGGAAACAGTCTGGCATTGCAAACCATACCTGGATAGCATCTAAAGAGAGCTGGACCAGTTTCATGATGCTGCCACGGGTTTCTGTGGCGCCCACCCAAGCTCAAGGTGAATTGCTTAAATGCTTTTTGCTTAAAAAGGAATATTTCAGCACGCGACTCGCCAAAAAAAAAGAAAAAAAATAGACTCCAGTCTCTTCATCCCAGACAGAAAGGTACTAAAGAGCCTAACATTCGTTCCTGGGGTGAGGGGATTGCGTTAGGTTCAGCCAACAAGACTTCTCCAGGCAATTCAACAGAAAGGGGCATTTTCCGTCTCCTCATCAGAGATGAGCTTTGCCGTTCTCAGAGGGACATCTGGAGGGCTCGGAAGATGCAGGAGGAGAAAAAACAACAGCGTTTCTCAGAAATGCATCAGTCTTCAAGGAGACTTCTAATGCTCTTTCTCTCAGGAAAAGCCAAGACTTAGAGCAAAGGCAAGGAGATTTTAAGTTGTGCTGCAGCTGGGCTGCGGGGAGGTTTATGAGACGATCAGCTGCAGCCTGCCCAGAGCTCAGCCCTCGCCGCCTGGTACCACAGCTTCAAAGGCACAATTATACTGCAGGAGGCACCCTGCAGGGAAAGTGCCAGCAATTAATAGTAATTTAGTGAAATACAGAGGGAATTTGAAGGCATGGAGCAGTTGATGTCCGGGTACAGAGGTGAGGCTGCTGCTGTCTGCAGCATTCCCGCGGGCTGGGATGAAGTCCCAGAAGGAGCAATGCCACCCAGTGACATCAGTGTGCAGAGGGGAGGCAGTGGTTTAGTACGGTGAGGCAGTGAAATATGAGGGTGAAGGGAGACATGCAGGGCAGTAAGTGGTGCTGGCAGATTTGCGGAGGGTCATGCACGAAGGAGCAAGGCTTTCCCTGCACCGGCCGACAGCCGTCTGCACTGCCCGCTCAACAGCTTGGCTCCTCTCGGTGTTCAGGGTATAAATAAGGAGCTGGCTCGCTTCGGGGTGACTTTCTTTTCAAGGCAGATCCTTCGTGGACCAGTTAATCAAGATGGATTCACGAAGCCCATTTCAAGTCATCAGTCTTCCTGCATTATGCATTTCCTTTGATGATTGAGCCCACAACCAGTGGAGAGGAATACAAATGCGTGACTTGCTGACACCTCTCCCAGCAACCAAGGCAGTGAATGGGACAATAAAACAACCTTTAGCTGAAAAATGTTTTCCGTTTAAGAACAGCATAAAGAACAGATGCGGCAAGGAAAACACAGTGAGGAAAAACCCTTCCCAATACTGTTCTGTTTTCTATTTGAACACGTGAAGGTGTCTATAACAGCTGCCCATGTTATTTACTAGCAGCAGGACTTCTGCATGTAATCGCTTTGCGAGGTTCATTAATGCAGAGAGAAGAGTCCGTGGTATGGGGTAAAGAGCAAGTTTCCTCCTTTGAACTGAGCCTGGCTGTTGCTCGAACTGTGTGTTGCGGATGCTGTGAGTCAGAGCAGGCGTGGAGGAGGGAGGCTGTCTCAGCCCATCAGCGCAGATGGGTCCAGATTTTTGTGGTTTATTGTCAGCCTGCTAATTCGATGGCATTCAGAGAAAGCCAGGCATTTTCCAGGCGTACGCAAGGCAGGAGGCCGTATTCTCTGGTTTGCCGAGATGATATTGCAAAGTGAATTTAAATCAAAGGGACAGCTAACCCTGCTGTAGGGCAGGGGGTGGGCTGGCTGACGCAGTGTCCCTTCCAGCCCGGTTTTGATGGTTCCCAGAGAGAACTGGGCCTGTAGAAGTGTTGTCTCCCCGGGAGTACCTACATCCTGGGCAGTGACCCTGTTTGGGGCCCTGGGGAGCTCTATGTTATGCCTGGGTCCCTCTTTGCCTGCTTTGCCAAGGGTGCTGGCACAGCATCTGGGCTGGAGCGTGAGTTGCTGGATTCCTCCTCTTCCTCCCCAGGGGACTGGCAGTCCTGCCTAGGGAGAGGAAACCGGATACCTGTAAGTCCAACAGCAGATAGTTCATGTCCAACCAATGGTTCAGGTCTAAAGAGCCTGAAGAAAGTCACATATCACCAAATTCCAGGGGCTCAGCTCGTTTCCCTCAACAGCCCACTGTGCTCCAGATGTGGCTGCAAAGCGAGCTTTTTCCAGTATGCATCGGCAAATTTTTGAAATGGTTTCAAACCCATTTGACCACTCCGTGGGACCGCCGAGGTCCCATGGATTACGTCATTCCAGCACTGTTCACTTCTTGCTTTACTTGATTGGATGGCAAAGGGAAGCATTTCTGTGCTGGATCTTTCCCAGAATAGTTGATACTGAACATATTGCTGCAAAAACATGTCTCCTGCCCCTCAGTAATGGGTTGCAGTCCTTCCTTAGTCATTTTCTAAGAATTTATTTTCTGTTTTCCAAATACAGCCAATTGAAAACTAAATAGAAGATCCCTTTTTTTTTGCTACATGCAGCTGTAGTTATTACAAGGTAACAGATGATTGATGACTTCTTTACTTGCAAAGATTGTCATTCTCCTGTTCTCCTGTTTCCTACAAGCACTGACTGATATTCCAGAAAGACAGATAGGCGTATTTAATTCCTCATGCCACTTTGTCAGTAGAAGCATTTTCAAGAGACAGTTTGCCTAACGTTTGATATTTTCTTGTTCGTACGTTAGCCAGCAAGAATTCCTCCTGGGAATTATTTTCTAAAATATCTAACCTCTGGTATTCCCAGTTCGTTGGCTGTCGTGTCATCCAGACCTGCTCTGAGCAGATTTCAGCGGTGCAGTGATTAAAATTCCTTTGTAATTGGGACCGTTCCGACACTGACCTTGTACTGGGGCACGTGGAGGAGGGATAACAGGTGAAAACAGTTATTTCAGCAGTTGATAACAGCCAAAATGTGAAGGTGTGTTCAAGGTTAATGATGTCCTCTATGGTCCCAACTGCCTGAAACAATTGGAAAATCTTCAGAGGTCTCCATATTTTCTAAGGAACCTGATTTGTGTCAATCAGTGGGGAAAAATTAGTACAGTCTTTGGGAAGAAATAATTCCTTTTGTCTATCCAGATTATTTTAAAATGTTATCCCAATGAATAGTGTTGAATACTTGCTTTAGATTCAGAATGGTTTAGTTTGGGGAAAACAGTGAGAGACAGTGTTTCCAACTGCTGCTGTCTCATCACTGGTGGCATAATCTTTTTTTTTTTTCACTTTTCCTATTTAAATCTGCTTGTTGAGGGGGCTAAATACACCAGGCATCTTTCTCATCGTCTGTTGTGAACTTGGACTTTTCCTCATGCCTTTGTATGAGGAGCTGGTGGCACGAACCTCAAGTTGCTGTGTGGTAGTTTCTTTTGACAGATCTTTTTCCCCTGAGTACCTCCCAGGAGCAAAATGTCAGTGTAATTTGGTCGTAGCCATGAATAACCAGTTGGCAACCTGTGAGGTCCCTCTTACTGAACCTTAGGAGCTCTGCGTGTCAAAAAACACTTGGCCTGAAATGCATTAAGATGTCAGGGACAATTATAGTGCTGCATTTCCTATTCACTAATCACAGCTCTGGCTTTCTGAAACCCCTACGCCAGCAATTACAAACAAGATTGATGTGGGTTTAACCAGCATTCTGAGGAATACGTACACACAAAATATCACTGTTTTTTTAACCTAAATCACTGCACTTTGAAGCAAAACAAATCATCTATTTAGAGCATCTGTACACCTATATCCAGTCCTCAGCGTTCTAAGTGGATGCCAAATTGCTTACAAAAAGCCGGAAGAAAAGGTGTGAATGTCTTTAAAGACATTTTTGAGTCACTTACGACTCCCTCAGTCTGACGCTGATGTGAGAGGGCAATTTAGTCTTTTCCTTGCAAGCTGTCTGTTCCCAAACCAGGTTGCTATCTAACGGCTTGATCCTGACCTTGGAAGTTAATAAGCTAATTAGCTCCCTCAGCCTATGCACAGAGAGCACCATTTTGGGAACTTGACCAGTGTCTCATGGGAATAATGCGATGGTTTTTTTAGCTCACGCCATCATCATACGTTTGAGAGCAAGCAAGGGAGAGAAACGCAGTGGTAAGTTTAGAAGGTGCCTATGGAGAACATGCTCCAGCAGCATGTGGCGGAGGACAGAGGGAAGGCAGAGCTCGAACAAGATCTTCTGTTGCTCAAGTGATTGCGTTGTTCATAGTCCTCTCGTTCATTTTCCCTTAGGCATTACGGTTATGAATAGTACTAGGGAAAATAGTTGACTCCATCTCTTGTGCTTGTGGTTCAAAAGAAGAAGCACCAGACTGCAGCCTGTCCCACACGCAGCAGCCCAAGCAGGAGCGCAGAGTCTCTGTTCAAGCACCTGCTTTGTGCAAGGAGGCACAGCAAACAGTTTTGTATAACAGCAGTGCTGAAGATGTAGTATCAAAGCTGGCAGACCAAAAGATGACCTTTTCTCCATGTCGCTTGCAGTGTACCTCTAATTATTTTTTACCTCTGACCCAACGGGAGTGACTAATTCTGCAATGCCACCCCAATACACATGTGTATTTGTGCACTTGTGTTCATCACATGCGGTGGGCAAGAGGTAGGGAAGAACAATAGAGAAATGAAAGAAATCTATTTCATTAGTAATCTGAAGTCCAAAAAAGGTACCCCTTTTTATCCCAAATTAGCAAATCCTACAGCCTGTCTTTTCTAACAGACGGGCTCCTGTGGCAGGCTGACTGACCACTCACTTCTTAATCTGCTTAAAGTTCAAGATTTGTTTTTCCCTACAAATTGTGACTTGAAAAGAAGTGCACTCTCCATTGGTGACTGAGTGCATGAAAGTTAGGGCTTGGTGAATAATTCTTGCTAATAGATTTTGAGAATTTAGTTATTTTCATCTAAGCATTATTCAGGATATATTTTTCCATTATTCTGCTGGCTTTCTTACAAATGAGCTGTTATTAATACAATTATTGGTCTCCCTGGGTGGAAACTGCAGGATATGGCCAGCTGAGAACCTGTGAGAAAGGCAAGTTCACCCCACGGTCGGGGAAGTGGTGCCTCTCTTGAATTGGACCTTACCTTGCAGAAGGAAGAGATTTTTCCTAAGTTGGTTGCCACATGCATTGATAGGTAGGATTCCTCTTATCCACCCAGAGATGAGTTCCCCTGATGAGCTTCCCCTGCTTCTCTCCTGTACTAGGGATTCATGGATATTGACCTGACCAAATTCAAGGAGAGCGGAGCCAATGTAACTGGCTTCCAGTTGGTGAATTACACGGATGCTGTTCCAGCCAGGATCATGCAGCAATGGAGGAGTAATGATGCCAGGGAGCATCCTCGTGTGGACTGGAAGAGGCCAAAGGCAAGTGGTATAAAAAAACCCATTTAATTTAGGGTCCGTCTGGCTCAGTTCAAGTTATGCTTACCTCTTTGTGATCATACAGAGCTCTTTAATCTCACTCTGAAAACCTGTCACTTAATATAATTACGAACATTATCTCTTCCAGGTGCCTCAACATTGTCTAAATTTTACTAGGCAGGAGTTGCTGCGTGCTAAGGAATACACAAGTTAGTGTGTTCACTCAGTCTCCTAGCTTTTACCCTCCTCAAAGCTAAGGATTAAGCATCTCATAACGTTCAGTGTGTATATATATATTAAAAAAAAAAAAAGGACTCATTAACATCTTAACCTTTGGCTTGTTTACTAGATATTCAATGATAATAAAGTCTTTCCAGATGTTCTTTCGGAGCATTACAAATCAGCGTGTACAGCAGAGGGGAAATATATTTTAATTCCTAACACAGAAGACCCTGAAGCTGTTAAGGGGCGAGGGAAGGGGGAGGTTGTTTTTGTTCTATCTGACATTTGAAAACAAATACACTTGTGACAAACACTCAGCAATAGAAATGTCAACTTAGGAAGTATTAGTTGAAGAAAGTTGCAAACAAATAAATCAGTAGGTGATCACAGGAGAAGGAATTAACTCTACTGGTTGCTCTTCATGCCAGAGTTTTACACTAGTTTCTGTACAAGCTTCTGCTTGAATAAACTCATCTTTTGCAGATTTTTTGCACATTGAGGTAGAATTTTCTGGCCTCCATCTGTGACCAGAAAGGGTCACTTGTTGTTTGATTTTGCGTATCTCACGTTCACACTGTATAATGTATTCCTTAAAAGTTCAGGTCAATGATTCTTATTAAAGAGAAAGACTCACGTAAAAAGGTGAATGGCTTTTAAGGCTGAGTCCTCTTCAGGGAGTGCAAACTGAAGGCAGCTGGGCTAGAAGAGTGAAAGGCAAAGCAGAGCTATCCTTAGCTCTGCATCAGGAGCTTCTCCTTCATTCTCCCATCCTCTGGGTGAGGAGGCACAAACTTTCACGAGTCAACAGGACAGTAGTGACTGCAGGGAGCAGGAGAGTGTTGAACTTCATAAATGGAAGGATGAAAAGAGAGCAAATCATCCGAAAAGTTGCTGTGAGGCGAACCAGTGTAGCACACCCGAGGTCAGCTCACCCTAACAGGCAACGTATAACTCCTCTTCTCTTTCTAGTACACATCGGCCCTAACATACGATGGCGTCCGGGTGATGGCTGAGGCATTTCAGAACCTGCGGAGGCAGCGGATCGACATCTCCCGTCGGGGCAACGCAGGGGACTGCCTTGCCAACCCGGCTGTACCCTGGGGACAAGGCATCGACATCCAGAGAGCACTGCAGCAGGTTTGAAACCCAAGCGATGAGTGTACTGCAAGGAGGGCTGAACGTAGCCTGTGGGTGGGGGAAGAGGGACGATTAGCAGCAGAAATGGTGAAACGAATCACTTGGGATGAGGAGCTGATCCTTCCAGATTAGAGCCAGGTCTCCTTAAGAGTTCAGGAGTGCATCCAGCAAGCTGCTTTTCCTGATACCATCTGATGTGTCCTTGCCTTCTCTAATTTCTGTTGAAGTTCTGGGGCGGAAAAGCCAAAATATTATCCCATAAAATCATGGGCCTCTATTTTTGTCTTTCCCTTTTCAAGAGAGAGACCTGCTCAGACCATATTTTTTGCAGATCCTTCGATTCTGTGAACTTGGCTTCAGTTCCAGACTGCTAATGAAGCTTGAAACCATGTGAATTTTGCCTTATGTGTTGTCTGTCATCAAAATGTTCCCAAAACCCAGATTATAGCTTGTTTCATACTGTGAGGATTCGTAGAAATCTTAATAACAGCTATTTAGATAGTTTATTCCTTAAATCTGATAATCTTGCTTTTTCATCCTGCATAAAAATGCAGATTTTTGAATAAACAAACCTACTGCATGAAACTTACAGCAAGAGAGAAAAACAATACACTCTTACCAACGACTTATAAAGGTAGAATATTTTGAAATTTCATTAAATTTCAAGACTGACATTCATTTCTAGCATTTTTCTTTTTTCAAACAAAAATAGACAGATTCTTTGCAAATACTGCTGGTTCCGTGTTATCCAAATATAGCTTATCCCATCTTCTTTCCTTAACTGTGAAGAAGGCAAGAAGAATAAAATTAATTTGATTAATTTGCATCGTATGTAAATTACCCCAAGAATTTTGTTTTGATTTGGTTTTACCTCACTGGTAAATGACAATTCCATTAAAACCAGATCTTGCATCTGATTTGATTTTATTGCTTGGATTCAATTTGTTCCCAGGCCTGTCATTGACTTTTTGTATGACCTTGGGCAAATCACTGTCACAGTTTCTCCAAACCCTTATAATAAAATCGGCCTCCTTGATGCATTAGGGAGATAGGTTACCTAATAAACATGACATACTTGGAAGCCTTCTGATGACTAATGGGTTCTCAAGTATTTTCTTTTATTGAATTTATGAGAATAGGATATCAAAATTAGATGGCTAGAAAACACGATTTTATGTGCGTGTGTTGGAAAATCTCCTCTGAAGTTCCCTCACTCTTCATTAAAACAATTTCAAGAGTGTTAATTTTTCAACTGTTGTGATTTTGGGCAGAGAACATGAAGAGCCATTTGCAAAAGTTGTTTCTTTACCATTGAAAAATTGTAATTTTTAAAAAGTTCGACAAGTTCAGTTGTGATGTTCAAAATAAAAGGCTCTGAAACATGCAGGGGAAGAAGTCTCCTAGGGAAATTTTAGCTATGAATTTAATAATCATCCAGCATTTAGTATTGTAGCAAGAAAGAAGCAGATGGAAATAGAAGAATTTATGATTAGATTGAAGGTTTGAGTTATCCTTTCTGTAAAGACTCACAATTAGGGCAATTCTTACAGCTATTCCCAGTGTGCTTTCTTTTCACCTCCCATTTTCTAATGCCTAAAATTTTATAAGCTGTTTAAAAGCAAAAAGTTTCTCTACTTATTTCTACTCAAATGTCTGGAATAAGCTCCCGAATTGCTTTATTTCTGTTTAGTGTAGGAAGGAGTCATGGATGGCAGGAGCAAAGATGAAAAGCAATTTGAAACATTCTGCAGTTTTTCGAAAACAGAAATCTAACACTTTTCAGCAAGTGTATGCTTTTATTAAAGAGAATTATGGTTTTTTCCTCCAGGAAAATGCTCACAAAATATTGCTTTAAACCAATACACTGAGGTTTCAGTTGTACTTTGAAAAGATTATGATAATTTTTGACAGATTTTTTTGTTAACGTTATTTGGTTACCACAACTAGTAAGCAGTTAGCTAGTCCCTAACTGCTGACTAACCCTCTAAATCAGAAGGCCACAATAGCACCTTTCTCCTCCGGCTCTCCCAGCCAAGAACCACACGCCTGTGTCTCATACACAAACACACTTAAATGCTCCATGCCTCCAGCTGGCTTTACTGGGGCTTAGCACTGCTGAAATGAGTCCTCACTGCATTTTGCAGTGATTCAAGGGCTCTCAGAGGATGGTCAACAATGGAAAAGTTGTGCTGCAGCCTCCAAGATGGATGGGAGAGACCCCTTTTGCCATTTCAGTGCCACGTGGATATCACAGGATTAAGATTTCATTCATTCAGATAGAAGAAATTGCTGTACACCTGCCCTTTAGTGCATATAAAGCTACAAAGCAGCTGTGACCTGAGCTTCAGAATTGGTCAGGACCTGAAAAGAAAACCAAAGGGGCCATGAAAAAGCAGGCACGGGAGTGCTTAAGACAATGGTGCTTTTCTAGTTGCATCTATCTTTTATGGGCATGGTGTGTCTTGTGAGAAGGGAAGAGAAGAGCGTGTTGCTCCAAATGTCACCAAGAATGCCTCTTGACTTGAAGGAGCTTCAGAAAATACTGGCAGATGTTCATTTTCATGACAAACCTTTGCAATAATAGCTGGAAAACAAACACAGTTTAAGCAGATTAGCCACAGATGTCCTCCGTAATGATATATCCTCATTTCTTCACCATGGTCTTTATTCTGCGGATCTCAGAGTACTTAAAAAGGCTGCTAAATACCTGTTCCTGTTTTACATGTGGGAAGACTTCAGTTACAGGGACAACAGATTTATCGAAAGCAAGTGGAAAGGCTGAGAACAAACCTTTGATTCCCAGTCCAGTGGCATGAGCACTTCTCCAGGTGCTCTCTATAGAGACCCAAATTTGCACTCCTTTTCCCATGTTCCTGGTCCCCACTGCCTGGTCCTCACACATAGTACTTGACTCCAGTTGGAAGCCCTTCTCTGCACCAGGCTGGACACTTTTGCAGTAAGTCAAATGGCCGCTTTGTGAGAAGAAGTTCAGAACATGGGACGTGACGTGAGCAAAGCTCTTCAGCTCGGCAGTGTTATCAGCAGAAGTTTATGATTCAAAGTTTCCTATGCTAATTTCATTTACAATACTAAGTTGTCAAGTTTTATTGGGCTGGCGCAGCGGTCATTAAATTTGCTTGTTAAGTGATAGACTCCTCTCTATCGAAAGATGGCAGCTGGGAGCTGTGGCCATGGTTTCATATTTCTTCCAAATACGGTTCCTGATTTGAACTGACAAATTCTTTATCAAATCCTGACTCCAGGTCAGATTTAGAAAATACAAAAAACCACAAAACTGAAGGAGTTCAGAGCTGATTTAGCTCACTGTCAGATCCCAAGAGGTGATGGGCTCACACATGTGATCTAGCTCTTATACATCGCTGAGCTCAGTAATAGACCGCTAAATTTTAAGAGAAAGGATTTTTAAAAGAAAGGGTAAGTTAAGAGAATGGCTGTGCACGTGGGCAGGCACACTGTAGAGAGTAAACCCGAGTGAAAGCCCCATGTTAGACCTCCTGTCTCCCCTGCACAGATCTGAGAGACATGACTGCACTCTCCATCCTTCTTCCCCTCCCCTCTTACTGCTGCCAAATCGCCACCGTGTGAGATACTGACCAATTTGCTCTCCTCGTGGATATTTATGTCTTTAAGGTCCGTTTTGAAGGATTGTCTGGCAACGTTCAGTTTAACGAGAAGGGACGGAGGACCAACTACACCCTCCACGTGATCGAGATGAAACATGATGGGATCAGAAAGGTAAAGTAGAGAGTGACCCGAGATCCTGTGTCAGGCAGCAGCCTGGTGTTTGAGTTACAGCGTGGTTAGGTCTCAACAGACGTTTCTATTTATGAAAGCTTGCATGTGGAGTCACCACGAGTTCATTCCCAGCTCTCTGCACGAGCAAAACCAAGCACCTGGGAGAACTCATGGTGTATTACTAAAAAAAACCCAACATACGGAAGGGGTTATCAAGAGCAACAAGGGCATCTCAGTTGTGGGGCAGGGATTTCCAGCATAGTAAAACTTGGCCAACTCAGCCTTGCTATTGGCGGGGCACATTGGCGCAGGCTCAGCTACACGACTGTCTGGTTTTTGCTCTCCCACTTTTCTTTTCCAAGGATGAGCCAAGGCAGAGCCGGGCAGAAGCTGCCTGCCCTAACCCGTGTAGGTGCACCCTTTATGTTGACCTAATTTTGCTCTCCTTTAAGTGCCAAGAGCTTTACCACTAACCGTGTCCTGATAGCTACACAGACATTTGTGCTATTCTGGAGTCCCTTTCTATTCCCCAGGCACTTTGACAAATCTGGCCTTCTTCAGGGGTGCCAATCCCTTGAAACACTAATCCTTTTGAAAATCTGACTCCATGTGCTCATGTCTCACTTTAGGTACTACCTATTTGAAGAACAAAGAATAGCTCAGTAATTATAATAGTTTAGCATCAATCGAGGAGCGCTACTAAATATTTTGGAATGGGGCGTTCACTGGAATTCCTCTGCACCCTCCCGATCCCCTGAGAAATAAAATGCTTGTTTGAAACCAAGAAAAACTGCAAATAGTGAAAGTCCCATATTTACAGCCCCAGCCCCCAGTTCATACTTACCTGAGAGCAGTCAATGCGAGATCAGAGCCCACGACAGTCAAGCAAAAGGCAGATTTGTCATCAAGAAATAAAAGTAGCATCATCTTGAAGACATACAAAGTGGTCTTCCTCTTCTCCATGGCATTCATAAGGAACAAATGCAGTATTATGTCCAGTGTGGGGCTCTGAACATCAAGGAGTTGGCAATCTTGGAGAGAGTTTAGAGGAGAAGAAACAGAATGGCTAAATGTCTTGATTTTGCTGTGTATTTACTGACAGAAATTATATTTGTTTGGAAGACACGTACATCACTGTCACGATGCATATTGTGTCTTAGATCCACCCAGTTAGAAGCGCAAAACAAATATACGTGTCTCCATTTACGTTGCCCTGGGGCAGACCTTTGGAAGCTCTTTCCTCACTCTCCTTTCTTTTTGTCTGTGCAATGAAGAGAGATGAGAAGCCTGCATAGATTTTTTTTTTCTTTCTCCTGAGCTGCTATGATCTCTAATCTGCCATCAGCAGACTCCTGGTCGTGCCCTGTGTTAATACCCTTTCCCATTTACTGTGATAAGAAATTCCTTTCACATGAGCAGAGCTCAAGCAACTTCATACTTACACGAGGTGATGGAAAACCTCTTATAAAGTCAAGCCCTCAAAAGTGGATAACCTCAACGGTGATCTTCCTGGGGACATTTGGTGGCACCCTGCTTTACCTGCAAGCAGAGACAGATCAGCCCAAATCCCTGATTATTAATAAGCACAACTTAACATGAGAGTTCTTCACATTACAACTGTTCAGCTTATTCATAACCCCAAACTTTTGACAGGGTTGGGTTTGTTTTTTTTTTCTCACTTTATTTTTTGTCCTGTTCTGTCAAGATGTCTTAAGAGTCGGTCCTATGTTCATTCAGGCTTTCAGCTGCGGGATAGCATCTTATCACCCTGTAGCATCTGGGCACGCAGCAGGCATGCTCGCCGTTAGAAACATGTTCAGAATTCACACAGGGGAAGTGTGAACTCTTGGAGTAGGGTCGGGACAGGGAATTGCAATAATTCCCCAGTACCGTGTGCCAATTGTTTTTACATGCATAGAAGCACTCTGCTACCGTAGCGTATCGTGCACGTTATTTTCAGGCTGGAGGCACGGTGGGATGGGGGGGTTCCTGGTCCCCCTGGCAAAAGACATCAGTAATCGGGAGAGGAGATCTCTAATTGGGTATGAACATACAGAGAGACCTGACCCTGCTTGGATGACCCTCTTACTGTATCTTGGTTAATATTAAAAAGAGGTATCGAAGAGATGTCCTGGTTTTGTATTCGGCAGATTGGTTACTGGAATGAAGATGAGAAGTTGGTTCCAGCAGCCATAGATACTCAAACTGGCAACGAGTCTACAAGCCTCCAGAACAGAACTTACATAGTCACAACTATCCTAGTAAGTGCTGTGACTTGATCCCAGCTCTCCCTCTCCCCCATCTCCCCTCTTCCCCCTCATGTGCCCTCCTTTGTACTATATCATTTTTATAATAGCAATAACAATAATAATAATAACAACAGCACTTACTGTTTCCTGCTGGGTCCATAAAGGTATCTGAAAATTGCCGTGGCTAATTAAATAGGTATTAAAGAGCTCTCATGCTTCAGTGTGGAAAATACAAAAGATTATGACAAGATAGTAGACACATCAGCATAGGTAAATTAGGAACATTATACCTGTGCTTTGTATTTAGCCCACAGAACGGGGGCTGTAATTCTGGGAAGGATAAGCTGTATTGTGCGGGGAGGCTGAATCATAGCTTTAAAAACAAGTCTCCATTATAATCACGAAGGAATAATAGGTACCCCATAATGTATGGTATCATGTGTTGTGTCATTGTATACGCTTACCCTGCAGAAACACATGAAATTTTATGAACTTGTTTGTTGAATGCTTACTGTGAGTCTATGGAGAAGACAAAATACCCAAACTGAGTTAAAGATCTTTAGGGCTCTCTCCAGTCCAGCAGATTTGGTTCTGCCTGTGCCCACATAGGCAGACACGCCTTTAAAAACTCAAAGCTCAGATGCACTAAATATCCCTTGCAGAACTGCACTGAAAGGTTTCTTACCCAAAGCCCCTCAGCTACTCCATTTCCCTCAGGTCCATCACTGCAGAAGCCGCACACAGATTCTGCACGAATAAATAGAAAATGCCACAATAAAAAACACACTCCATACCTTCTAAAAGAAGCCCATTGTGTGTTGACTGTGCCCTTTGGCTTTGCAAGGGGACCAGAAGCTGCACACGAGGCTCCACTCTGAGCCCCTGATGTGCATCTCTGGAAACGTGGAGTGTGGCTCAATATTGGTCTTTTCTGTGCCAGGAAGACCCATATGTGATGCTCAAGAAGAATGCCAACCAGTTTGAAGGCAATGAGAGGTATGAAGGCTACTGCGTGGAGCTCGCTGCTGAGATCGCGAAGCACGTTGGCTACCACTACAGGCTGGAGATTGTCAGAGATGGGAAGTACGGAGCCCGGGACCCCGACACCAAAACGTGGAACGGCATGGTGGGAGAACTCGTTTATGGGGTGAGTTTCCAACCTCATCCATTGTCTTTAGCTCTTGGTACTTGAGAACACTTTCAAGCCCTACGGTAAAAAGGAGCCCTGCCTTCTCTCAGCCCGAGCTGTCTTGAGGACCGCAGCTCTGATAATGCAAGTAATCAGCCCAAGTAAAACATTTTAATTTAGGGGGAGACAGCACATTTTGTGCCTATGGAAATGTCAAAATGCTTCCTTTCAACAGTTCCAAGATTCTTTTTGTTTCCATTTTTGGAAGAACAACTATTGAAAGGTCAAACTTTCCCATGGGTAGAACCTCCAAATTTTACTCTATTTTATCTTTGCATGATAATGGCAGGGTGAAAGAAGGAAAAGATTTCAAACACTTTGCATGCAGCTGGTGAATGGTAGGACTAGGCCATTTTCTGTCTAGCCACCCATGTCCATCAGCTCAGATATACACCTGCACCCTACGCTTCTAAACATGGTTCTCTCTGCTAGTTCGCATTCTCTGGTGTTTTAAGTCAGAGGGGTCTAATTTTCCCTTGTAGGGAATGGGGAAATTAGTGTAGGGAGCACCAGTGCCCAAGTCTCTGTGTCACTGTGTTGGAGTGAGGGATGATCTGTCTCCTGCTGGTAGCTCCACGTCATACGCCGACAGCCATTTCAATGCATTTCCCTTTCCGGTTTCAAGACAGATTGTGAAATAAGTGGAGAGTGCACATCAGTGTCACTGGAACATTTTTCCTCTTCTCCTGCAGCAGTTATGCAATCAAAAAACAGTTCCTGATGGAAGTAAACATCCTGGCATCCTTTTTCAGGCGATTGGCTTTTCCTTGCCTCTTTTGATGTCTGGATGATAAAGCTCTTTTAGTGAAAATCATCGGCATCAGACTGTGACATCAGTGGATAAATCAGACAAGAAGAGATAGGTGGCCGCAAAAAGAAAACGCTGTGATTTCAAAACAGAACTCGTAATCAGTAGTGATAAAATGGAAATAATCCACCAATATTATGGGATGCTGCTTTTTAACATTTCTATTGCAATTGGTTTTGTCTGATTTCTTCTGAGATAGTGGGGGTAAACAGAGATAAAAGGAACATAAGCTGGATTTAATAGATATGTTTTATCCGCAGAATGCAAATCTCTTTCCTGTCTCTTTTTCAGAGGGCAGATGTGGCCGTGGCACCGTTAACCATCACTCTGGTTCGAGAAGAAGTTATAGACTTTTCCAAACCGTTTATGAGTTTAGGTATATCTATCATGATAAAAAAACCTCAGAAGTCCAAACCAGGAGTTTTTTCCTTTCTGGATCCTTTGGCTTACGAGATATGGATGTGCATTGTTTTTGCCTACATTGGAGTGAGCGTTGTCCTCTTCCTGGTGAGTCGCTTCAGCCCTTACGAGTGGCACACTGAGGAATTTGAAGAAGGACGAGACCAGCCCGCCAATGACCAGACAAATGAGTTTGGGATATTCAACAGTCTCTGGTTTTCCCTGGGAGCTTTCATGCAGCAAGGATGTGATATTTCTCCAAGGTGGGTTGCCTTTCCCAATGAACCTTCTTACAGTTCATGTGATTTAACCTTTCTGCATGCTTTGGAGCTGAACGGGATCTTCTTTGAGTTTCCTTCCTGAATCATAGTGTAGTTTTCTGAATCAGTTACAGATTCAGAAAGGATCAAAGGATTCACAGGTCTCATGCCCAGAACTGGGGACCTCAAAATTGGGACCATAAAAACACCATTCTAAATTTATGCTGGGGAGTTCTTTTGGGGGAATTTACAGAAACGTAAACAAGATTTTCTAAAGCCACACATTTGCAATCAGTTTTTGTCAGTCATCTATTTTGTTGGCATTAGAAAAAAAGGAAAAAGTCATTCTAGCGTTATAGGGAAGCTACAAAATTCCTGTAAAGTAGGGAGAAATAATACGGTAGGTGCCCAGTGAAAGGTTATCTGGTCTGTGCCGAAGATTATGGAGCACGCTGAGCGGCTTGAAGTATTATTGGCCTTTAGAAAGGTGAGAGCAGTACCGAGTTTTCCTTCTGGTTCCCATTTCATTCAGTCGTTCTTCTGCCTGAAAGTTCAGTAGGACCCAAAGTCCAAAGGGTTCTTAAAGGGACTTTTGGTGGCGACATTTTTTCTCTGTACAAATTAATGACTCTTGTGATTACTTTTAGTTAATTTTTCTTGGGAAAGCTAGCACAATACAAGGTGGGTGAAAAACTGCATGAAATGCAGAAGATGTAAATCTGTGATAGAGACACAAGCAGAGACTTATTTTTAAATGATGTCTGGGAATGCCTCCTTCATTTTTGAGAGCTGTATTCCCACAAGTCTTCTGACGGAGATTTTGCCTACTGCAGGAGCTCATGAGACATATATCTTCTCAATGCCTTGTTCATACAAAGGTGTTCAAAAAGAAAAGAAAAAGAATTATAAGAACTAAATAGCTGCAAGCATGACTCTGATAGATGACTCTGATAGATTTTCTTATTTATTTGCACAAGTTTTATGTTCAGTAAGTAATGTCTGTAATAGCTGAGGGATCTTTCTTGTGGTATGTGTATATTCACCTGAGGCAGGACCAGAGGTGAGCCAGGGATGAGGTTTTTGACACCTCCAGTGTTTCGTGTCCAGGGCAGAAGTACTTAGGGTTTGTGAGGCTGAAAAAGGGTTAATGAGCTGTGGCTTGGGATGTGGATCAAGTGTACCCATCATTCACAACAGGTCTGCTTTGGATGTTGGTTGGTTGGTTGGTTGGTTGGTTGGAGGGCATGTGGACAGGTCAAGCACCAAAGCCATCAGACACTGCAGGACACTGCTATCGTTTATCCTCTCTGCAGCTCCAAGAGGCACAGCATGTCTCTGCACCACCCTCACACACCTGGGTATACAGGCAAGCTCATTGCACCAGGAAAGTTGCTTGTCCCAGTTTAGGCCAAGAACATTTTTGGCCAGATTTGACTCAAACCAGAGGTACTGCCAGTCACGAGAATGAATTTACAGGCAGTATATGCATTTTCTGCATTTACATGCCATGGTGACATCAGAAGTGATGCTCTGATAAAAGCAGGTGGCCTTTTTCTTTTTTCCCCCCATCCTTCCTTTTTTGGGCTTTGTCTCCCTTCTCTTCAAGGGAAATCTCAGCAGAGATACGTGTCTTGTGGGTGAACGCAGTAGGCAGAAGTTAATCTCCCACGTGCTGGAATGGCATCAAAGCTTGGGGAACAAGAAGGAGGCACAACTCCGTTGGCAAGTGGAGCTAGCGCTGCGCAGCCCAGCACAGCTCCCGCGGCATGGCGGGGGGAGGCCAGGCACCAGCTTCTTGGCTATTGGGTGGCAATTTGTCCAAATATTAATGAGCTTGGGATAGCGGGGAAATAAGAGCCTGCAGGGCACTTTGATAGTGACAGCTTTTATGAATATGTTTTATCATCTCATCATTGATTAGTAGGAGTCCAGCTGGAGCATTCAGAAAATCTTCCCAGCAGAAGGAATTTCAACTTTATCGCTGCCTTGTAATACAGCCCTGTGCGTGAGGATAAGGTTATTGCCATTTTCATTCTCGTCGTTTCTCTTGTCATCATTATCCTTATTTAGGAAACAGAATGTCTTCCTTTGGGGACATTTCATTAGCCAGTTTGTGTTGCAAGGAGGAGTGTGGAGAGGTGAAAAGCTGAGACTGTGTGGAATAACAAGTTTGGAAACATCTTTAATAAAAAGTGTCAGGGAAAGATCAGTGGTTTTGATTCAAATAACAAGATTTGCTCTAGCTAGACAACATGCTTTGAATCACCATTTCAAAGTGGTGTTTTATTTTCCTTTGAAATGGGAAATGAGAATGATTCTGTCATTGTTATTTTAATGTTGTTAATTCGATGATCCTGATAATGAAGATTACAATTTAATTGAAACCAATATTTTCCCATGGAGCACAAGAGCACTTTCTGACTGCAAATATTTGCAAGAAGAGAAAATTTGAAAGAAGAAATATGGGAATTATTATGGCTCCCAGTACTCTGAGTACAGCTCCTTGTGATGGTTGCAAGTGGAGGGGGACATTTCTGTGAAATGTGAAAGCAAGGAGGAAGCAGAAGAGTGAGAATTTCCGTAGGATGTTGTTGTACAGAAAGGCTCTGAGTGCGCTCCGTATTTCACATGTATTTTTCACACGAACCTAGTGCAGGATTTCTGTGACACATCACTTAGGAATGAATGCTTGGTAGAACGACATTGTGGGCAGGTGGGGATCTGCTCTATTCCAATATATTTCCTATACGGTTGCTTCTAAACTTATCACTACAATCTCTCAGCATCTCCCCAGTAATGTATTAACCAACATAAATAGCTTCTGTTATACATCTGTTCTGTAATTCTCTCCCCAGCAGAAAGGAGCAAGTGCAGGGGTGTATTTTGTTTTTGTAAAGGTTTTGGTTTGTTTATTTCAGTTTTGTTTTGGGAAGGAGTAGGGGAAATTTGTCTCGAGGTGTTGTTTTTCTTTTTTTTTTTCACAGAGCATGTTTGTTTTAAGGGCATATGCCACTATGCATTTATCATAAAAAAAATGTAAGATAAAAACCGCAGACACATCACTCAGCACAGAGGGTGGTGAGGTTTGCAGCAGCTCCTTGCTCTTGTAAATGTGCGTTTCTCAGTCTCAGACCAGTCCCCAGGGAACTTTGGTTCCCCACAGAGACAAAAATTTGCTTTTGAAGGAAAGTGGCATCCTTTTTAAGGACAGGCTTACTAGCCAGAACTTTAATCCGGTTTTTAAGTATGCTGGTCACAGCCTACCAAGCGCTTTAAAGATACACTGTGAATTTCATGACCTGCGGATGGCCAAGACAGAGCGAAGCTGTGGGTTATGTGCTCATAGGCTCTTCTCCCAAGGAGTGAGGCTGCTGGGCATGAGGTCAACTGGTGCCCTTGAAGCTCTGAAGCCTTCATGCCTAGGCGTAGGCTGGATGAGTGTGACAAAGACCAGGCAGTAACCAGTCATGGAGAGTCCCACTTGTAGCTGGTGGCAGTCTGTGTTGTGCCTTTGGGTGCTGCAACATGAGGATGAGCAAGGAATCCATCCCTCCTAAGCCGTAGATGGAATGACTTAATTGTAGGTACATATCTTCACCCAAAGGAGGCTGAAAGCGCTTGGACACTGCTCACTGGAGTGTGTGATCCCCCGTCTGCACCGTCACTGACCAGTGGCCCCACTGGACGGGGTTCAGTCACTACCATGTGGACTAATTTTTCCTGGTTGAGGTGAGATGGTCCCTGTTGTTGCCCTTAAAGTCTGTGCCTTCAAAGTACTGGCACAAAGTACACAGCAGAATGGGGGAGAGGCAACATTTTGGAGTGTGAGTAGTTTCATGTACGTAGTAATGGACAGAAATCAGTGAAGTCTAAAACGGGCCATAAACCATTAGGCTTTGCAAAGTGCCACCTAAACTTCAGAAAATAGTCATGAAATTGCAAAAGCACTCATTAAATGTGAAATACGGACCCAGAAAGGAGATTCTCAGAGCAGGCATCAGAGGCGATAAATATCCCGCAGCCAATAGTGAGAGCCTGCAGCAAGAGAAATGTGAAGTAAATGTGACTCACATTGTACCGTTTTTCAGAAATGTAATTTCATAAATTGTCTTCAGAGCTTGAAATAACCCCAGTGTGTAGCAGCTGTGGAGAGTGGAATCTTGCTAACATCCAGCACGTTGCTGCCATTCCTCGCTCAGGATGGACCCGAGGCTTTCGAGAACGAGACCAAGGGGACATCTGGGCTTCCCGATCTCCTCTGCAGCAAAATGAAGTATCTAAATTTTTCATCTGCCCCATCATTTTCTACAAAATGAATTATTTGATTGTTGTGAAAACGATGAAAAAGCAGGGAGTAAAATACGTATTTTTGTTAACAGCTTCCTAGCTTGATTTTCTATTTTTTGTTATCTTCAAATATGCCGCTTCATATGGTTTGAGCCCAAAAGAGACTTCCTGTATATTGGAGACTATTAAATTTAATCCAGTTACTCTTCCTGTGACTCAGAAAACTTATGTTTGATTAAAATTAAATACATTTGGCTCAAATATATCTTCCAGAAAGGCATTTATTCTTCCTGTGAAGATGCCACGAGATAGAATATGCTGTGAGATAGAATATGCTGTGAGATAGAATATACACAGTTTCTCTCAGCTGAGTGGCTATAGGAGTTTTGTCCCCGCTGGAGTTTGAGAGGAGGATAAATATCACCCAGTATCACCCAGTAAATGCAGCCATTCTGTGTGCCCTGCCAGAAGAAAATTAAACAGATACCTTCAAAAATAAATCCAGCTTCGTGGGGGCTCTCTTTATACTCTGCTATGGAAACAAAACAAGTGTATTTTGGACTCAAAACAAAACATATCATAAGTAGAAGGGAAACGTATAGTCATATCATGACACGATAAGATATCATGTCACGATACCTGGACAACACAGCTTGAAATTGCTCGTTATATTCTGCGTGATTGAGAACCGAGCTGGGGATGCCCTGGTCAGCTTGGGCTGGAAGTGAAAAGGTGAATGAAGCTTTCAACACAGCCTGGGGCTGGGAGGGAGCCAGCGGGGAGAGGGGACGTTTGGAGAGCATCAGCCAGGGATGCAGGAGCAGGAAGCGTTTCTGTGCGTACGGGAGCACTGCTGGGAGGTGGTTGGACCACACCTGTGTGCCCTAAAGACTGTGGGAGTTTACCGGCTGCACGGAGAGAGACGTGGCGCGAGATGCAATTCACCCTTCAGCTGGCTTGGGAGGAAGGGTTAAATTCACAAATGCTTGGGAGAAAGGGTTAAATGGGTCTTAACTTGCCTGCAGAGTCCAGCCCTGGGGCCAGTGCAGTCACAGGGAGCAGTGACCCCCTGGCTGGGGGGGGAACATGCTGCCTGGGGAGGTTTGCTCGCAGAGATGATGAATGAACGCACTCTGAGGTGGGCAGGAGAGATATAAATGCCGGCTGCTATCCAGTCAATAGATACCATCTATTATTTAGAGGTATCTTGTGGACATCATTATTTGTTTTTAGTGACATGGAAACACTGCACTCTGCCTGATCTATATAGTGCGGAGCTGGGCTTGTATTTCACTGCAGTCCTTTGCAGGCTTTCTGCTGCACTCAATCACAGCGGTTTGTCTGTGGAAGAGCAAGTACGGTATTTATTATGTACCTGTAATTAATGCTGAACATTTTCTTCTGCTATTTCTCCTGTTTATTTACATTTCTTTTTAGATCAATTGAAAAAAATCACAGGAGACTTCAACCATGGTGTCTGGTGGAAATAACAGCAAAATTGCTCCACAAGTTGTTGGGGTTTTTTTTTTTCCTAAACTAGCCTCTAGAGATTTTGAAAAATAGCAGCACTTTTAAATTTCATCAGGATGTTCCTAATACTGAAAAATTTTATCCGGTTTTAGACAAGACATAAATCAGAAATTGTTTAGGACAAAAGTTTTCTTTTTTTTAGTGAGAGGTTTGATTTGGGTCGTTTCAAGGGCATTATTTCTGTTCTGTCCTTTGTTAACTTACATTTTTAGGGTACTTACTTATTTTGCTAAAAAATTTAGAATTGGGGAAATTAGAACCAGCTGCATTTTAATTAAAATTATTTTAATTCCTTCCTGAACTGAAGGCTGAGCCTCAGTGTTTATTTGGCAGCTCTTCTTGATTTCAGTAGACGTCTCCTCTGTTATTCCAAGCATCTGCCGGTCCTTTTGGCCTGATGCAGGGTTCTGGTGCCATCCTTGTGGTACCCATCATAACATTAAGTGGGGCTAAACTTGTCCTGGAGGGTCACTGGAGAGCTGTGCGAGTTCTCCCAAGTCTCACAAGCAACGAGGAAAGATTTGTGCTTTTGGTTTTTAACTCGCACTGTTTGCACAGGAAGGTCTGGGGGTGATGGAGTGGACCTCACTGGCAGGGCTTGCTAAAGCCTCCCTGGGGACATGGGGGACGGTGTGCCTGTTCCTACAGACCAGGCTGCTCACCACCAGCTGGATTCGCTGCACGGACTCACAGCAAAGGGCATACTCTTGCAATGAAGGAAGAAACAGTTTGTCGTTTGTCCTGGGGGACAAGGCGGCCAAACCTGCCTGGGAGCAAGGTTGGTTCAGCATCCCTGCAAGTCCTGCTCCAACGTGGGATGAATTCAAGAGGCTGGGAGGCCTAGCCGTGGGGACAAAGCTCAGGACCATTTATTTTTGGCCCTTTGCTTGAACTGGTTGAACTGAGGAATAAAAGTTAAACATTAGGATTTCAACTTCTGGAAAGGTCTTCTTTTAAAAGCGTACCAAATGATTTTGCACTTATCTCTACCTGGCAAAGTTAATTACATCCAGGGAGAGGAAATTCAGGTCACAAGGTAACAGCAGCACTTGCAAATCACCAGGAACTGATGACCACACTTATTTCTGAAACGCACTTAACCAGGGAATGTGACTCACCAGAGGAGCAGCTTGACAAATTGCACAATATCTAACGAAACAGTCCCCTTTGGAGCTTGCGCACTTCCATGGCAACCAAAATGTGGCAGCCAGGGGAAAATGGAAATTCTTTTAAAATAGTCATCCTGGCTATCCTCTTTTTCATTTGGAAGAATGCTGAAGGATACAGAGGACTCAGAAGGAGGGAATAACCAACTGAGAGATTATTGTTGGGAAAATGCAGTTTCATCTGTAAAGGAAAAATAAGTCTTTTGACTTTCCACGCTCTGCCATCTGAAAATTTCTAAATGCTGCAGAGGTAATGAATGTTTCCTCCACTGGTCTGTAAGCCACTTCCTCGGGATGGTTTCCCTGTCAGGCATATCTAGTCACTCTTCCACAGCTCTGACTTCAGGCCTTTACCATTGAGGTCTCTGGGGGGCGGCAAGAAATTTGCTGAAAGTCCCCCCATTGAGTGACAGATTTACTAATCGTTCTACCAGCTGTGTTTAAAATGAGAAGTCAAACACTGGATCCAAAGGCAGATTTATTAGGCTAAAAACATATTTGTGATCTCTTTCCTCAGAACTAAGTAAATGTTTCTCATATTTTTTGATTGAAATCGAAGTTAAAAAAAGCAGGGGAGAAAGTGCATTGCCCATTTTTTTAATCTATTGGGAAGTTTTATTAGGGCATCTCCGACGTGGCAATGGCGTGTGCTGCTTGTGTTACTAGTGCTGTGCACTGGCTCAGGATCATGAATGATGCTAAGATTTATACGGGTGCCTCTGAGATTTATAGCCTTCTCTGTGACTCAGGCAGGAGACCCTCTGAGGCTCCAGGGACTCCCTATTACGCTGACTTGCCGATTTTCAATCAGTAAGAGAAACACACTTTCTCTTTTCATTGTCTTTCCTCTTGATAACCTGTTATCCACAAGCAGCCGGCTCAGCTGGGGTCTGACATCCTCCGAGCTGCAGTCAGGACTGCGCATGGTTCTTTCTTCCTAATAGCTGGGTCGATTGCCGAGTGTTTTTGTCGAAGAATAAGGGTTGCGAGGAGCTGAATGACCTCCATCTCCCTGAAGTGGTGTCCTCTGCAAGGCCACCTGTCACATGCTGCTTTAATGTTGGCACTCCAGAAAAATATTGTAGCTAAGATGGGAAGCCCTGAGCATGTTTTCACAGGGAAGCCCTGCTTAAATAACTCTCCCATATGCTGTGCATCACTTCTATCAGCACTAAGGTACCATGTGCACACTCTCTGGATACGCAGTTGAATGAGCATTGAACTCCTCAATTCAAATTGTTCTGGCTCACAAGACACAGAGCATCCACAGCTGCTCTTTGCTGGTTTAATCGCCAGAGCTGCCCACAACCTCATGGCCTTCCACTGGGAGGCTCAGCGTGCTTCTCTTATTCCACTGGAATAGGGGATTTATTGGACCTGTTCTGCCTTTGTCCCAGATTTCATCCCAACTACTTGCCGTGGTAACTGGGGAAGCACCATACCCCCTTTTCCCGAGAAGTTCAGAAAGGCGTTACATACAGCGAGCAATGTCCATTGTAACACCCCAACATGGTGAGCAGACAAAGACAAATTTCTTGAAATATGACAGAGGTGCTAGGTTGTTCGTTGTGAAAGCCTTGATGAAGTTGAGTAATTGGGAAAAGCAAAATGTGGGTCATGCTAAGAAATAGGGGCAAAGCCTTGCTGTGCTCGGACGAGGTCTGGAGTTGGAGGAGACAGAGCACGGAGTCACCTATGAAGTCCTCCGTGATGGTGTCTTGGTCTTCCTTCCACTTTCACTTGGATCAAAGGAGCCAAGTGACAGCTAGAGGCCACCTGATTCATAGCATCAGATGGTAGGAAAGGACATACAGCTCATGTACACACACCTTCCTTTAAGCAGCAGCCTTTATGGCATTCAATCTATTTAATAAAATCTTCCAATAGTTCTGATTAATGCCTACCCAGAAGAGTTACTGCTTACCCTTAGATCCAAAGGCTAAGCAGCAATAATCCAATCGTGGTAATCATAACTTACTACTTTGATCTTCAGATAAAAGAGCCTATAGAAGTGCAAAAGTGTTACATCACCGTTATTTGGACAACTTCAAAGCATGTTATATACACTAATGAATTCTCCCAACACGGTCTGATGAGAAGTAATAGGAGGCAAATGTGTGAACAGAGGAGTAAAAAGGAAGAGGGGAGAAGAGGAGTTCTCATATGGTGAAAGGGAAAATGTAAAAATAAGTACCTGTACGCTGTGGATAGGTGTGAGACATGAAGAGGGTCCACGAGGGCCCAGCTGCGCGAGTCAAGCACACGGGTTGCTCTGCCCTAGCAGGAAGTTTCTCTCTCATTTCTTGAAGCTCTCAGTAAGAAGCAAGATCTCAGCCTGCAGAGAGGCAAACGGAGGGAGGGGGCAGCTTTTCATCTCAGCAGTGCTTCTGAAGCCTTCAAAAAGAAAAAAATGACCAAATGGATCTTAGCAGGTGAAATAGGGGCAGCGGGAACACCGAACACGTTTTCCCTTCACAGTTTGGGAGTTTGAATGTTAAAAGGCAGACACTCCTGTGCGCATAAAGCTCTTCTAAAAGACACTGGATGGGAAAAGAGACCGGACCCATTCTTCAACACTTCTACAAGGGGTACAGTATGCCCCTGTAGGAAAAAAAAGGGCTCAAAAGTGAAAGCAGACAAAATGTAACTTGTAGAGTCTTGGTGAGGGATCACATTTTGAATTAGAAATTAAGAGATAGAAGTCCCAGAAAAGGCCTTTGTGTTGTCAGGTTGGGAAATTGAACAAAAAAAAACCCCAAAACAACAGAGCAAAAAGAAGGCAAGGCACCCTGGAATAGGTCTGAACTAGGTTATTATAACATTGCCTAGAAATCTCAGAAATGGCGCTTTAAATTGTGAGCACATGTAGATGGCTAAAGAGGATCTTGGAAAAATGAAGAACTGGTAGCATGTAATCCAAAATATATTAAATCTTTGGGGGAAAAAACAGCTTTTTCATCAAGCAGACTTTGAAGAAGAGACTGAGGGAGCGCTATGAAATCTAGCAACGCAGCAAAGGACATTAGCACAATAGGCCATTGTTTAAAAAGAACGATGAGTGCTGTTATCTTTGGGGCCACCTGAGGCTGAGGAAGTTCCTGAGTAATGAATGTCCTGGGGTGCTCTGGCGAGGGCTTCTGACAAGATTTTATGCTTGTGACCTTGTGAGTTTTTCTCAGCAAAGCGAACAAATGTCACCCAAGTGAGAAAAATACGTGAAGAGCCTTTTTTACAGTAAAATTTTTGCTCAAAGGCATGATGAGAGCTGCTTTATTTCCTTGTAGCAAAAGCTGACAAAAGCTGCAGAAGAGGGATGACTTTGCCTTTCAGCAGAGCTGCCCAGCAGCCTGAAGTGACCACGTGTTTCTCAGCAAAACTCTATCTAAACGCTCATCCTTTACATGCTTTAACTTGGTCAGCCCTGAATTGATCAGGCAGTTGGACTAGATGATCATTGTAGGTCACTTCCGACTGGGTATAGTCTAGTCTAGTCTAAACTACCCTGGTTCGCAACATGAACACTGTGCCTGTACTGAAGAGGGTGGCAGTGTATTTCTCTGGATCTAGCTGTTCTGCCGTTCAACCACACTTTTTCTTAGGGTTCCACCTCATCCCTCTATCCGAGCCCTTTCATTACAGTGGCTTTTTCAGCAGCCCTCTGGAAGATCTGGGCTCATTATCCTGCACTTTTAGGGATAATAATCTCACCTCAGCAGCCAGTTCTGACTGCTCAGGGACGGTGGCTCCTTCAAGTGAAGGACATACCTCAGTCCTGCAATTCTGCCCTATAGGAGTGGTTTTGTGCTATGGGTGGTACATGAGTCCTGCTGGAGTTTAGGGGGGCTGGTTGCCCATGTCAGTCCATGCTTGTTTGGCATCTAGTGCTTAGAATCATAGAATTGTTAGGGTTGGAAGGGACCTTTAAAGATCATCTACTTCCAACCCCCCTGCCATGGGCAGGGACACCTCCCACTAGATCAGGCTGCTCAGAGCCCCGTCCAGCCTGGCCTTAAAAACTTCCAGGGATGGGGCTTCCACCACCTCTGTGGGCAACCTGGGCCATTGTCTCACCACCCTCATGGTGAAGAATTTCTTCCTAACGTCCAGACAGAATCGACCCATCTCCAGTTTTAATCCATTCCTTCTAGTCCTACCATTACCCGACACTCTAAAAAGTCCCTCCCCAGCTTTCTTGTAGCCCCCTTAAGATACTGGTAGGCCACTATAAGGTCTCCTCAGAGCCTTCTTTTCTCCAGACTGAACAACCCCAACTCTCTCTGTCTGTCCTCATAGGAGAGGTGCTCCAGCCCTCTGATCACCCTCGTGGCCCTTCTCTGGACACATTCCAGCACGTCCATATCTGTCTTGCAGTAGGGTCTCCAGAATTGGACGCAGTACTCCAGGTGGGGTCTCATGAGAGTGGAGTAGAGGAGGAGAATCACCTCCCTCGACCTGCTGGACACGCTTCTCCTGATGCAGCCCAGGATACAATTGGCTTTCTGGGCTGCTAGTACACACTGACGGCTCATGTTGAGCCTCTCGTCTACCAGCACCCCCAAGTCCTTTTCTTCAGGACTTGTTAGTTGAGCGGGTGAGCTGTGTTGGTTGCATATCAGCAGGCTGCATTTTGTGGCCATTGAGGACCACAGGAGGGCACAACCTGCAGAATCTTATTGAGTCCATAAATTACCCCTTGCGTAGCTCGGCCCATTTGATGCTGCCTCTGGCTGCTGGGATTGAATGTCTCAGGAAGGGGAAGTGGGCCAAAAAGCATCTCAGAGGTAAATTCTACCTGGTGACCAATGCTTCAGGCCACCCACCCAGGTGAAGTTCATAAACATGATTCATCCTCTTCTCCCACAGCTGGGAACAGAGTTAGGGAGATGAAGTAAGCTACCCCGGATCCCACAAAGTGGCAGGGCTTCCCAGGGAACAAATAAAAGAGTTTCTGGATGTTAGTCCTCTGCTTAGGCTGTTAGGTACTTCTTGCCTATCAAAATGTGAAGTGAATGTCTTGAAAACAGCACGTAGTAGCTCCATGTAGTCATGCGTATACTTAGCACTGCAGCAATCCAAGCTCCAATGACTGGTGAACCACAAGTGGCATGATGCATTTCTGACTAAGCAGGAGAACTCATTTTAGAAAGAGATTTTGCCCATTAAAGGAAAATTGAAGAAAAAAAGTGCCAACATATTCCAGAAAAGAAGAGATGAAACAGTGGGAGAGGGACCATATACTGCTGTCCAAAGCCATTGGCTTAGGCAGAAACAGTAAATAAACTGTGACTTATAATTAAAGCCTCGCAGATACACATCCTCCCATTGAATCTGGGAGATTCTGCATATTTGCAGACAGTATGTTCAGTCGTTGCAATATTTACACAGCAAGTGACCCCAAGGCCCTTTCGTAAAAGGACTTCTGCTGGGATTCTGCAATCCGTATTGCCTCCTTCCTGCGTGTTGGCTTTGGGGGTCAGAGAGCTGGCATGGTTTGCCTGAAAACATGAGAAAGAGCAGAGCTCCAGCTCGTATACAAAAGTTAAACAGCTCTCAAATTTTTTCCTTCTTTTTTTTTGAAACAAAAGCTAGAAAAAGCAAAACAGGAGAGAGATCGCATAGGACTCCCAGTGCCTGTGCACCCGCAGCTTTCTTACCCTATCTCACTGGTTAATGTTGCCCACAGGGAATCAAAATACGCAGCTGTTACCTCTGTAGAAAAGTTGTGAAGGGAGCTGAAGAAGAAATTTGTACCACTGGGAGAGGTAAATGAGAATGTCAGTAGAAAACATTCTTCCTTATGCGTTTGTAAGGGCGCTCTTGACACTCTGTGTTAAAGTCCGGCACTGCAGACGGGACTCCAGATTTTTGTGCCAGGAGATAGGAGTCAATAATAAGTAAATGCAAACTAACAATGGCAAGAAAGTTACTAATACCTCATGGACAGAGAAACATGGGTGATAATCACTCACATTTCCTGAAAAACAGTTGGTACCTCATTCAAAACTGTCCATGGCCTAGCAGAGCATAAGAGGACGAGAGCTTTGCAGCACGTGCACGATGGATTCACCCAGAGCTGTTCCCAGCTCCACAGCCCCACTCTAAGTTTGTTCCTCGATCTATGACTATTCACAGACTTTTCAAGCAAATCCAGGGTTCATGTCAAGGTTGGAGATAAAGCGGTGAGACCAATCGTGCCAGATGGTCTGTGGCACCCAGAAAAAGCAAAGCTCATTTACATTGACAGAGTTCAATGTTGAAAATTTGTTTGAAGGAAGAGCAAAACTGGAGCAAAATGTTTGCAACTAATCCACTACCAAGCCAACCTTCAGGTAGACCCGTGAAATTATCTAGAGTCAGTATCAAATTAGCAGAGTAGTGTCGGAGATCAGAGGATCTGTGTGGGTAGAAGACCAAAAGTGGATTTGACCCACAATCACTAGAACAAGCATATAAGAGCTTTTCTTTCAACAGTTTTGCATAAATTCATTCAGTGACAAATATGTCAGTTGACTAAGTGAGCCTTTATTAGAATTGAATTTAACAGCAAATCTGGGAAATCCTCCCAAAGCAACTATGGCTTTAGAATCCCAGATTTGAGCTTCTAATTAAAACACTGTCAGTTTAGGTGTAATTCTCCATAAGAAATGGGTTTGGGGAGGGGGAAGGGAGAAGTAGGAAAGAAGTGAGATGCTACTTGAACAGTTTTCCGATGAGGTTTACTTTGTGTATTTTCTGATGATATTGTTAATGTTTTTTTTTTGCAAAAGTGTATGATGCTCTTCTAATAAGATGGCAAAGCAGAGGCAAACTCCTCTCGGCTTTTCCTACCTTCTGTAAGGGATAAGATCAAAGAGCAAATTGTTTGATCAAGGATTGCATTTTGTTTTCAAGAAATAAGAGATTATAGCTGCACAATTTTCTTTTTTTCTGTGAAGAATCCATCAGTGCTAAGGCTAGAGCATTAAAAAAAAATCACTTCATGGGAACAAAGGGAACTTACAATTCTTTTCTGTTTTCTACTGGCAAAATGCAATTGCTTTGGCAACGACAGGTAAAAAAAAAAACATCTTAAGTGAGAAAATCAAAATCGTTAATTTCGGCTTGGTCATCTGCAGTTTTTCCATTAGACAGATATGAAATAGCACATTCCAGAATTATCTTTTAAATTATACATGTGGCAGGTAAGGGTTTAATGTATTATAAAAGATGAAAGAAAATTATTTGTAATGAGAAAGCAGAAACAAGATTGTTTACCGTGTTAAAATTTTTAGCCTTTCAGAAATGAAACATTAAGTAATAGAAAAATGCAAAGCTTGGACAGACCCAAACCAACCATTTTTGGGATGCTACTTTTAGAGTACATTTGCAACCGTTATCGTTTCATTCCAATTGAGAATATTAAGGTTTCATTTACAGTTTCAGAATTTTTCACGGCACTGAAATTCTTGTTCCCAGCCTGCTCTAATTTTAAGTAGATTGTGCGCCATGGATAATGAGGGCAGACTATTTACTACTTACTCCTGCAAGGGTAATGTTGGAGAGGAGCACCCCGTTCCTGCTACTGTTCTGTGGGGGGGCAGGCAGGACCCCAAGTCAGGGAGAAGCTGGAGGGGGTGATTTTAGCCAGCACAGGCAGGACTAGATGAAGAAACCAAGAGATCTTAATTTGGATTGTGTAGGAAATAAGAGTGTGGGTGCACAAGGAATAATATAGGTTGGAAAATGTACAATCTAGTGTATCTAGCTATTTCATCCCTCTCTGCATCCCAGAATTAGCCATTCATAAAGTCTCTTTCACTGTTACCCTGGTTGGTTTTATTCTGATTTTCTTTAGGTCCTGCTATTTGCGAGTATTATTATGTTAATGAATGTGAATAAATCCAGAGGTCAAATAGAGAAATCCAAATATCCAAACCTTGGCATATGTTTAAACTACTAACCAGTGTGCTCCATCTCACCTTAGCTCTGCAGAGGACTGAGTCACTAACTCGTTTCCACACAGCAGAGCGCTGATTGCCTTCGTGTTATGCTTGAACGGGTATGGGGACATGTAAATTCTCGATCCAAGAGGATTTAAGCCACATACTGCCCATTAGGGAAGAGAAACGAACTTTGGAAGGGCTCGAGCTGCAGAACATTTGTTAGTCAAGTGGAAGGTCATTTTCTGTCATCTACTGCGGAGTGAGATTTTCAAAACCTCAAAGTGACTTAGAAGTACAAGGTATATCTACTCCTCCGTGACCGCTCTTACTAGAGCATAAACATAACTCTGAGTCCCACTGGCTTTCGACCAGGCTTTTAGCTCCCAAGTATTGCAGTCACTTCTAGAAATGGGACATTATCTCCTAAATTACAAAGGCACTTTTGCAAATGTGTCCCATGATGGTAGCACTGCTGCTCTCCCGTTTGGTCTACGGAAGTAACAGAACAAGGTTGTAATGGATATTGTCTTTCCAACAACTTGCTTCTGGTAAGCAGTAACAGGCATCGGTTCAAAATCTAAACAGGCAATATGGTTATCCAGAGAAATCCAACTTGTCCTGTTTAAGCTGTGTTCACTGCTATTGAGCTGTGGGGGTGTCACATGGGATCGCTTCTGCTTGTGTGATGTTTCATCATGACTATTATATTTTTTTATTGTACTGCACTAGCCTCCAAGAACCTCCATCGCTGGCCAGCGCTCCTTTGTGTTAGATGCTGCACAACCGTGGAGCAAAAGGATGATGTCCTGTAGAACCCGTCTGCTGAGTGTTTCCTCTGCTGTGTGTTCGCAGCAGTTCGGATTCACAGCTTCTAGCTCCAAGTCAATCTAGCAATGAGGGCAAACATTGCCCATTAGCAGTGTCTGCAACAAAACATCATACATGTGAAGCCCATTCCATGCTGGCAGCCGTAGCAAGCTGTTTATCTTCTCTCCTTTCCTCCACTGTCTGTGAGAGTGAGCACTGATGTCCTCACAGCATCTCATGTCATGAGGAGAAATGACCAGCCCCAGCAGCAGAGACAGCCCAGACGAGACTCGTGCATGATACCAACATGCATCCTGTCCGATCTGGCTCCCCTGGGAAAGAAGCTGTAGCCCCTGTCCCTCTTTCCCCAGCCCACCTTGTTACCTCCCAGTCTCAATACCCCACCGTTACTTTCTCATGCCATCAATGCCAGGTGCGGAGTCGGGAAGCATAAGCCATCTGCAGCTGACAGCAGGCAGCCCCCATGGGATAAGCCAGTAATGAATATCACCAAGATGTCGAGGGTCTAGAGGCAGGAATCTGTCTGACTGCCGCTGAAGGGATTGAAACAAGTCGCAGAAATATCCCAGCTTCGTCAGGAAGGAAAGGCTGTATAATTTGCAGCTGGAGATGAATGTGATTATTTGCCATGCAAATGGATTTTGCCAGCTCAAAGCAGCCTTCATCAGCAGAGATTGTTGTATTTGACATTATCCGGTTACTTTTGTTTAATGCCGCTGTGCCTTTTCTGAGCACTTCCTTCCCTGAGCACACATCATCCAGACTAATTAAAGACAGGTACTTTTTTTCCTCTTCCCATCAATCTGAAGACATGTGAGCTGAATCCATAGCTGCCTCCCTCCCCAATCCCTCTCCAGATATGAAAGAAAAGGTGAAGTCGTTTGCACTGGCAGTCCTGCAGGCTGAGTGTTCTCCGCAGATGGGAAGCGCAATGGTCACATTTATCTCACCTAACTGTCACTGCCTAAAAATTAACTGTTTAGTCCAACCTAGTCCCAGTTCCTTCAAAATCCAATAGAGCGGGAGGTCTGCAGAGGGAGCCCCTCCCAACCTGAGATAGATGGGTTCAATCATCCCTGGAGGTCCCTACTCGTCTCCGGAGGTTGTTTGGTGAGTATGTCTCTCTTACAGAGTTAGAGATAGGGTAGAAGAACATCTGCCTGCCTTTCCTACAGCGTCCAGCACTCCTACAACAAACCTCTGATCCCCTCTCTGGCTGGAAGTGATGGGGAGGCAGAACAAGAAAGCAATCTGGGATGAGGATGGGGTAACCAGCATATAGCTTATGGTTGGAAACCATGCCAGTGGTCTTCTTTGACATACCTTTCTTGGTTTTTAAGATCCAGATGATTAAGAAAAGAATTTTTGCACTCTGTAATATCACCTTGGAGATGGGTCCTGTAGACTTTCTTGAAAGACCTTGAAAGGTGGATCCTTCGAAGTCATTCACTGAGCTTGAGTTTATGGTGCAATGGACTTTGCTGCCTGGTTTCAGCAAAGCCCATGGAAGAAGAAGCCAAAGGGCAGGGCAGAGACTCTGCTCCAAAATGAGGCCCCTGTGCAGAGGAAAGCCCGCCCCATCTGTAACCATAAAAGTCCTTTCAGACACATCTGTAAAATACACCGCTTGTCCTTTCTGTCACTGTAATCCTTGCAGTCGTGTTTCCTGGAGTTTCTCGCTGCCACGGGTGAAAGCTGCTGTGACCATTCTCCAGGAGCATGGGGCTGACAGCACATGTGGTGGGATGGGTCTTATTTCAACATATTAAAACATGTGCTTTTCGCTCTGCTCCGTATGCTGTGTGTGTGGGAGCTCAGTCGCTGTGCAAAGGCAGTGCCTGCTTTCTGCTGGGAAGTGATCTCAAAGAGTTTTGACTGAAGAGATTTCAGGGTGGGTTGACCTAAAAGTGATGTCTGCGGGAGCAGCTCCCCTCACAACAACAGCGTTTAAAACTGTTAAGACCGGACAAACTGGAAGGGTGTAGCCTGGGTAAGTCCTGCAGCTGGTGGGCTATGTGGATTTAGTCTCTTTCCAGCTCTAATTTTGGCAGTTAGCAGGGTGTGATTTTGCCCGCGATGGAGTGTGCAGGTTTGTTTGTCAAGTCATGTTAAACCACAATAGACCATAGCAGCTGGACCCAAGGCTTCGCACAGACCCGGACACAGCATGGCACGCACTGTCATGAGCTGGCCCAGTGCCCTTAACTGGACAGGGATCTCTCTGTTACGATCCAATAAACCGTATTTCTGTGGAGTGACTCAGGTCACCAGAAAGGCAGCGCTGAGACATGGCCCCCCATGGAGAAATAAATGGTGTTTCTCATAGGCAGGTCCTCCCTAGTCAGACTGTCTGGCTTTGTAAAATAGCATTGTAAGTTGCCTTCTGTCTGGGACAGTGCTCTGCATCTAGAGAAGGAGCATATAAATAATTTAGACAGAATACATGAATACCGACATCAATCTAAAATTATCTTTCACTCTTAAAAATTGTATGAAAAGATTTTAATATAAATTAATGCCTGCTTGACTTACTTCCCTCTATAGCTATCCAATGGTTACAGATAATTGGCTATTTGATTGCAGCAAGTGCAAAATACCTACATTTTAAGGCATTATTATGAACATCTTATCTAAGCATCTGCTGAATACAAAACAGAGAATGTCAGTAGGCAAATTATTCATTAAGGCTGTAGGTCCTCTCTGAGCTTCAATATGTCTCATAGAAAAACACGGTTTTGGTTTTTAAACTTCAGGGGATGGGGGAGCTGACCTCGTGATCCCAGCTGGTCTGTGTATCTGGTATATAGATGCCACAACGCAGACCTCACCAGAGCTGCTGTTTGGAAGGGCATTGCCCTGCACAGATAAACCTTCCTCATCGTTGTCTCCACATCTTATTACTAATGTTATCATATACTCTGAAAGGAAATGAAAATCAAAGCAAATTCAATCAGTTGATCGCTGATTTTTTTTCACTGTGAATTTTTTATCCCAACTCTAATTACATTGACACATTGAAAAGTAGATTGAGAACTGAGGCAGACCTTTGGCTTCTCTGGAAGTGGCTGGAGAACGTCACCTTGGGTAAATGGACCGAGCTGCACCTTTTGGACCTTCACACCCCTCCTGTCTGACTCTCCTCTCTGTGTCCAGGTCTCTCTCTGGCCGTATAGTCGGTGGCGTCTGGTGGTTCTTCACCTTGATCATCATATCCTCCTACACAGCTAACCTGGCTGCCTTCCTCACCGTGGAAAGGATGGTTTCTCCCATCGAGAGTGCAGAGGACTTGGCCAAGCAGACAGAAATTGCCTATGGGACTCTGGAAGCTGGCTCCACTAAAGAATTTTTCAGGGTAAAAAGGAAACATTAATGCAAACATTTTGTTTAGTCCCTTGTTTGACAAGTCCTCCGAGCCCATCCTCTCTTACCCTCAGCACAAGTCTGTTCTTTTTCTCTCGCTTCCCCTTACCATGTTAGGACCTGCTGAGCTTGTCCTTAGAACAGCAAAATTCCATTTTTCCCTGTGCTGCTCAGAAGGATGGTGGTGTCTCCAGTACATGTGATATTTTGCAATTGTAAACGCAAATATGGAATATCCATGTGCTTCCCCATGTTACCAAGGAGTTACTCTGAGCAGGTCCAAAAGAAACCATCTCCTGATTTCCAGCTTGGCTTGCCCTTGGTTTGATCAGCAAAACCACTTGCTATACACAAATATTGTACCCTTACTGTGTCAGGGTGACAGGGTTGATTTGGGCCCTGGTGCAGAAATGGCAGAAGGTTCGTTAACATCCCGTTACCCCCTTTGCCTTCCTTGACCCCTCTGATATGTGGGTATGTGTTTGGTCCAAGCTGGAAATCTCAGCTGGCACCCAAACCTCTGTTAACACCTCTGTTGGGCTTCTGCTGTCCTATGCAGCGATCCAAAATAGCAGTGTTTGAGAAGATGTGGACGTACATGAAGTCAGCCGAACCCTCCGTTTTTGTGAGGACAACGGAAGAGGGGATGATCCGGGTGAGGAAGTCAAAAGGGAAGTATGCCTACCTCTTGGAGTCCACCATGAACGAGTACATTGAGCAGCGGAAGCCCTGTGACACCATGAAGGTGGGAGGTAACTTGGACTCCAAAGGCTATGGCATTGCAACGCCAAAGGGGTCTGCACTGAGGTAAGTAGCTTGGATTTGCTTTCTTTTGCCAAAACACCCAGCAAATCAATGTATGCACACAGTTCAATCTCCATTGCCATGTTAATCACGAAAGCTTGGGGCAAGGAGGTCGGGAAGGTGGAGGGAAAGGGATGTGAAAACTCAGCGTGATGTGCAGGGAATTAAAATGCCCAGCTCCCATTGACCAACAATGGGAGCATCTAATTATCCAAGCCCTGCGTTTGGAAACTGGATCCTGGCTGATCCACTTGCTATGAATGTGTCTGCTGTGTTAGGTGATGGCAGGGGGGCTGCTGTGGTGTAACCATTGGTTTCACAGAGCATTATCCGGAAGGGACGCTCATCCTGTGCCATGTGAACTGCACAGCTTTGCAGAGTATGGTATTACCCTGGCTTGGATCCATGGTTGCAGAGGGAGTTCTCATGGGGAAAGCATTTGGTGTTTCCTAAAATGAAATGCTATTTGGGAGAAGTGGGAAGCCAGTTTCGAAAAAGCCCTGCAAAAGGTGTGCATTTTCATTCACTGAGTCAATTCAGATCCTGACAAGTGCCAGATTTATGGCAAGTCCAAAGGGGCACAAATCCTGCACTTCTGAGCCCAGACCTGCAGCTGTCATATGCCTTTGCCTCCTGTCATGTGAAAAATATCTTCAGAGACCTTCCTTTAAAAAGAAGAACGCTTACAAAGAATAGACCCAGATCTGAGTTAGTGGCAGAGCTCGGGCCCTGCACACAGCTGTGCTCCTGGACATGAGCTGGCCCCCTGCAAGGTGCATCATGCGAACTGACCTGCTCAGAGCAGCATTACCACAGTCTGCGAACCGGGGTGGTGATCTGAGTCACGTCAGAGGTGCGGTTCCGTTTGGCACCGGCCATGCAAGTTCCTCCCATTACAATCAGGAGGAATAGAGCTGTAAGGTTTTAGTGGGACTAGCAAATCCTCAGAAGCCATAGCTTTAAGTAATCTGATCAATGTTCCAACCGATTTAGTTACTTATTGAACATATTTTGAAGAAAATATTTTGACCAAAATATTTTGACCAAAATCATACGTGTGGCCTTATACTTGCTTGCTAACATAACCCGATGCAAAGATGTTTAATCCATGGTCTCTGGATTACTAGCAACCAGCTGAGCATTTGCTGATACATTTGTCTGGTCACACAGCTCCCGAGCCAAAACCAGCCCAAAGAATCGAAGATCTATCAACTGCTAGTGGATGAGGCCTGAGGATTTTGATACGACATTTATTAAGTCAGCTCAAATTGGATTCAGCAGTTCCCATATCAGCAATTGCTGGAGGTTTCTTTAGAGAAGCTCAGGAATGCAGTGCAGGTGGTCCAGAAGGCAATCATTGCATCCAGCGTGGTCCAGGCTCTGAAATGACTTGGGGCCCTCCAAATGAAGGTGGATATATTCTCACAGCTTTGAGATGTTTTCTTTTGCACTCTCTCCAGTGTTTGTTTTCTGTCTTGCAAATATGGAAATTAGGATACAGGGCTGATTCTAATTATTTATTTATTTAAACATCAATCTTGCATCCTGATTTTGATATCATGAAAACAAACAAACAGGAACATCCTACCTGTCTTGTAATTCTTGGCATGTAAAGGAGCCATTTATCATACTTCTAAGAAAAAGAAACAGCAAAAAAAGAAAATTGCATCAGTCATTTTAATTTTGCAGCTCCAAACATCCCTCTGCTAGGCATGATTCCAAAAATTCCTGACATTTCTTTCTGTTCCCTCTTTTTCATCCCGACTGCATGTAGAATAAATTTCTTATGGGCCTAATGGCAAAGGAGGAATGCTTGATTTTCCATCCGATGGTGTTTCTTTGGAACAGTGGCTGTCAGTTTTTTTGTCCCATTATGTTCGTTTTGTTCCTGTTGTTTTAATTGTTTTAATCTTAGTAGTTCCCTCCAGTCATCATGTAGTGTCTGTTCTCCCCTTGGGGTCCTGCACGTGAGAGGTTGCCCTGAGGAAGGTGACATTCATGAGGCATCTGTACGGCACGGTCAGCCTGTCTCTTATTCAGGCTTCATCCTCACTCACTTCCATCCACAGAGGAAAAGCTCTGAGCCAGGTTTGGAGGTACCTGTGAGCCAGACCTGTCTCAGATCAGGTGTGTTTTGGAAGCTGGCCCGCATTTTGATTTTTGCTGCAACCTGTCCCTTCTATAGCTAGACGGGTTTTCCTGCATTTAGGATAGGTGATTAGGAAAGGAACCCATGGAGATGCTAAATGAGAGTTCACCATTGTTTTTCTTGCTTCTACACGGGAACAAAATGCAAGTATATTGCTGCAGATGAATGAAAACAAGGTTCAAAATTCAGAAATAATTCTAAAATCCAGAAATAATTCTATGTGTTGCAGCAGGTGCAAACATCCTTCCCAGGCCGTCAATTAGGTCTCTTTTGGGCTGCTAAAAGAACTTGCTTCTTCCGCCTAGGTGAATCTGGCTTTGAGTATCTTTTGGGCTCCAGATGTTAAAATTCAGTTGGATTTAGGCTTGTCTGAAAAGGACAATGATGGGAGTGCAGAAATTACACCTTTCAACACCAGTTAGTTCAAGGTGTGGTCCTGTCTGACATGAGAGAGTCACGCAGCTGCAAAACCCGTCCATTTCCCTGGCAGGAGCTCTTCTCCACTGTTGGATGAGTGATCAAAAAGAGAAGAAAAGCCAAATTATCCAAAACAGAGGAAAGAAACCCCAAGAAAACCCCTCTAAGTCCGTACTCAAGGAATAGGGAGGGTTTTGAGGTAGAGATCTGGGAAGTCAAGTTCTTCAGAGCGCCCATCCTGATGTTAAAGTTTCCTAAAATACAAGTTGGTTTTCCTGGGGTCTGTAAATAAACACAAAATGTTCCCTGTTAAAAACCCACCTCCTTTCAGGACCCCAGACCTCGCAGTCTTTCATGAAAATATACTCAAGATGAAGTACAGCACGTTCCATGTACTCCCTGTGAGCTGAAGAGAGAGACAATTAGCAGAAATGAAGCTTCCTGGGAAAGAAAACACCTAACACTTAGCACATGGCCCCAAAAATCATATGGCTGATATTGCGGTCAGGGAAACTGCAAGGCATTTATTTTGTTAACACCTTGTACCCACACAGAAGCTGCAGTGTATTTTGGCTCATTAGTTAACTGATCTTTTGCAGATGGTTCAGACATCAGAGTGCTAATTAACCTGTATTCTGTTTTAGAAGACAGAAATAATTATGATTTACTTAGTATCAAATTCTTTCTGGAGCTACACTCACATGCTTCCATTGGTTTTAAAGGCAACCAAAGTTAGACTCTTACCACAACACTGTTACTGTAAAAACGGGAAAATATTCAGCCATCTTCAAATCTACACCTTTGCCTTCTCTTGGACTGGTGGCAAGTTTGACTGCATCTCGATTTTGCTTTTTGAAGGCTGGATTCTGCCTGAAGGAGGCTCCCAGTCCTTGTGAAGGCCACAGTGCTTGGATGGGATCCCAACAGGCAGAGCCATCGCGGGCTCGTGGAGGTCAGCACATCCCTCTTGCTCACAGCCAGGCTTTTTTAGAATTGCAATGTAAGAAAGCAGCCCCCTTGGTGAGGATTTCTTGGTGTGGTACACAGTGCTATGCGCACAAATTGT